>JANZLH020000022.1:2610722-2628056 GCA_026770325.2 Erythroxylum fimbriatum | reverse complement strand
TTGCCAACATATTTGGGAACCTAATGGGTCTCACATATAGAATGGGTTGAAGAGAACAAAGTTAATTTAATCAAGTTAGGCTTGATTGTAAAGTTTGAAAAAATTTATGATTAAATATGAGATATTTAATAAATAAGGATCAGTAAGTGATATTAAATCTTATATGAGCATAATTAGTATTTAATTAGAATTATTTGTAATTCTAATTAAAGTTTAATTGAAATATAATTTAATTTCAATTAAATTACTAAAACGTCCAAAGCTTATTATAAATAAGCTTGAGCTAGCACTTCTTGCTTGACCCTCTCTGTAAGAGTTACAGAGTTCTCTCAACTTATTTTGTGGATACCGTTAGAGGTTGAACATTTGTGTAGCTATGGTGGTTGAGACGGATTAGTTTCTAAAACGGTTCGAGGGATACAAAAAGATAAAAATCAAGCTTTGGAATAACATATGAGTTAAGTTTTTGCTTTATTATAATTTGTGTTGATCATTTTATAGAATTAAATAGATATTGTTTTTGGGAAATCAAAAGTCACGAAAAAGTTTCATGATTATTTCGCTACGATCTGGAATGGATCCTGACCCGGTTTCTCAATAGTAGTATCAGAGCCCGGTTTTATTTCTATAATTTGATTAAAATATGTGTGATTGCTATTGATCGAAAAATTTGGAATTAAAAACTCAGATATCGATCTGATTCTTGAACGAACCCTAAATGAAAAATCAGATTATACGTTCTAGAAATTTGTTTATGTCCTTTATTTTGGTTTTACGTTTTTGGAAATTAGCTTTAAGTGCATGTGCTATTTGCTTTTGTTCCGGAAATTGAAACCCAGAAGACAATGAACCCTAGAATTGTTCTGGAGTTCTTAAAGCATATTGGAGTCATCTGATTGGTCACACCTGTATGCATTGTTTCCGCTTGTTGCAGTTTGTGAATTTTTTGTTTTTGTGATTGTTGGAATTCGTGTTGTATTATGGAAAACACACGAATAAGTCTTCTCTCTTCTGGAAATTCAGAATGCTTCCTTTTACGTTTTGTTTCTGGAAACACAAAATTCAAAGCCGCTTGATTTATGAAACCCAGTTCAATAAGTCCCCTTTCGTTTTAGAATATGGATTCTGGAAGTTGGGTTTGTGGCGTCATTTTGGTATTTATACCCACAGAAATCGACAACCATTAGCGAGACATATTAGGTTGTGGTCGGGTCAGCCGTGTTGGGCCTGGACTCAGTCACAACGACCCGTGGGCCGATCGATCCATTCGTTAAAAAGGTCAAACCCAAGCCCGATCCATGCCCCCCTTAGCCCGTCCGCATGAGAGAGACTCCCATGCACACGTGAAAACCTAAACCTAAACCTAGCTATTGCACCATATATAAGGTATAGTTCTACCGTGACAAAGGTATGCAATCATAACCTAGCTCTCTATATTCAGCAGCCTCACCTTCACCAAAAGACTAACTTGAGCGTCGGAGGGGCTAATCGGGACACAACCCCCGACGTGCCTTCTTTGTTTTGCAGGGATCTCAACGTCGAAGTCACTACAGAAGACAGCCGACTCATGGATCCAAACGGCAACGTTCCGTTCTGTCAGAATCAGGCAGAACCATGCTTAAATAACAATTAATTAATATTTTTTCGGCTCATAATAAATAGTTAATGTTCTTAACTATCTAATCGATTAACTTTTATTTACCTTTCATATTAATTATTATTACTTTGTATTCTTTTAACTCTTAATTAATAACAAACTTAGTCAATAATAAAACATTTTACATTTTTATATTCTAGCTTTTATATTTTTAATATAATATATTTAAATCTTCTTTATAAAATTAGCTTTACATATTCAAATTTCTATTATTCCATGACCACTCTTTGCTTCCATTATAACCCACTAAATTAACTGGACATTATCGCTGTGCAGCGCGAAGTTTTACACTGCTAGTTGATATTAAGTGCGACTGGACAATTACGTGGCCGTGGAATTCTCATAGATAACACTAATTGTTGCCCTTAAATTTGGAATGTGTGCCCTCTTTTACATAAACACGATGCTATACGATTTAGGTGTACACTGGCTCGATTCCTCTTTTAAGAGAAGACAGGAAATGGGCAACAAGTTAAAGAGTGCTGGAGTATGGTACGAGGCTAAATGCATCTTTTTGTAGTATGATTCAGGCTCTTACGAAAGTTTTGAACTTTTAAACGGAGTCGTTCTCGGCCTTAGAGCTTAATCAAGCTAAATCGCTAATACGATCATTGCAATACTGTAGTATCAATGTTGGTCAAGTCGAAGAACAGCTGTAAATTAAAGAATAAAAATAAAACCTGTATAAATCAATAATTTTATAATACTATATTAAAAGAAAATTTACAACATTATATTCACGATTTCATAACATAAAAATAACAAACTCATAAATGTCTATTTAACTCCTTATTTAAATGATAGCCTAATTTGATTTTATGATGTCAAGTGTAAATCTAATGCCTTCAAATCATGATTGTCTGTCATTAACATTCAATTAAATCTCATATCATCGTAGTAGAGTCTGAGAAGGTCTAATAATAAGCAGTGTTATCCCTACTTAAATAGATAGACTGCTTCCAATAAATTCAAATGTAAATGTGACATAAAAAACTAAAAAAATGTATATATATATATATATAATAAAGAAGATAAAAATAAATAAGAAATTGAAAATTTTAAATAAAAATTAAAAAAATAACAGCTTAAAAAAAGGAATATCTAATGCTGTCAAATTATCATCATCTTCATCAATACCTAGTTGAAGTTCCAGTAACATGCAGGATCTGGAGATGTCTGATAGTACGCAACTTTATCCCTATGCATTAAGAGACTGTTTTCGATAGACCCATATGTAATATATCAAGAAGAACTTACAATAAACATAGAGGTGTATACATATAAGAGAAATAAGTTAAAATAAATCAACAAATCAAATAAACATAAAAGGTATGGAAAACAACTAAATAAAAAATATAACACAATGAAAATAAGTACTAAAGAGAAAATCTGGACTTTATTTAATTATCCTGTCAATTTGAATATTTTAAGTGTCTAAATATTAAAATAAAAAATGAAATTGTGATTAGGCATTCATGTTGTATCCATTTTGACTTCAATATTTTACGTACTTTTAGAAAAAACAAACCATGTGTGTGTTAGGGATGCACGTCTGTGGGTTGAGTAGTTTTATCAAACTTCAAATTGTTGTGAAAACCTCAGATGCAATATACAAGTGCAAGATGTTTATGTTCATTGAATTGTAATTGATGTAGAAATAAAAACATTGGATAATTTTTTATTTTTTTCTTATGTACAAGGTGAAAACTAAAACACGATCATTTTTACTAGCGCAAAGCTCTACGGTACCCTGCTCCAAGTTTGTCTTTGCGGATGAAATCTAAAATTAACATCGGAGGTTCCAAAAAATACGAGTCGTGAAATTGGAAAATTTTATAGAACAGGGGGACTCACATTCAATAGATTAACTAAGCAAAATGCAACTGTATGATAATTAATGTCCGGCAGCATTGAATGCATCATCAACTCATGATTGGTTCCAATAATAATATTAATTGTTCAGAAGCAAATACTAGTACTCCTCATTTTGTTAATTAAGCAAAACTCAAGAAACTAAGAATGGATATTCACACTAATCATATGCTTAACGATCGTATAGATGCGTAACTGTGTGTATCAAAAAGGAAAGAGTGGAATTTAGTCAAATTGAGCGTTGGAATTTGTAGAAAGACGTGCTGGGCACGTGATACATGTGCAGCCCCTCTTTTGAGTGTGGAGTGGAGTGGAGAGGCGAGGGCCGGGGGGCCATTATAGCCTTCTGATCGAATCAAACTTCCAAGATGAAATTGCAAGGCGAGTCACATGATTTATAATGATCATACGGTTGGTATAGCCCATTCATCACGAGTAATTAATTAGATACCCCTTTAGTGGGACCTCAATAACAATATTATTAATTTCTTTTGTTCAGACAGAGATGTATACTTCTCAAATCAAAAAGTTATGCTTCCTATCAAAGCCTGTCACTCACTCACTCACACCCCCACTTTTTTCTCCTGCAAGCTATAATGATAGGATATCTGGGGAGGGGAGGGGTCCTTAATTAATTAGTTATTAAAAAATTACCAGAATAATAACTAATAATTCCTAACTATCCATTTTAAAAAGGTTCAACAAAGTTTTCCAAGCTTTGGTCAAAATACGGTTGACATAATTGCCCTTAATTACCGTTGAAGCATTTTCTAATAATTTTGCTGGATTACTCATAAGTCATCATCAGATTTGAAGCTAATTATTATCCTTCTAATCTGAAAAAAGAATTAATACCTCTGCCAGCCTATAAGACACGATGTTTTTTTTTTTGGTTAAACCACCACGTATTCGACGTCACAGGAGCAACCGACTAGTCCAGATTCGAGTCGGGTAGGACCCAGTTAAGCAACAAAGCTCTCCCTCACGAGTTTTAAAACGACTCCATTCCTAAAACTTGAACTCAAGACTTTGGTTAAGAATGAAAGAGCCCCGACTGCTCCACTACAGCCCTCGCGAGTTATAAGGCACGATGTTTTGAATAAGCATGCATGCTCTGAATTAAATTCAACATAAATGCCTGAACTGAACTTGGCCTAACAAGGAAACAGGCAGGATCCGTACACCCTGAGGTGCCATTAATTACTTTGTTTCCTAGGATGGATGCCTTAATTTGCAACATTTATGTTGATGGGTGAGCTAATCCCGTTGTACGAGTAAGGTTGTAGTTGTAGGTATTCTTCGTGTTAAGGTGAGGTTCTGACAGGACAAACTAGTTAGATGGCTAAAAAAGAAAACACAAACACTAGAGTTTTATATGTTTAAGAACGAATAATGTGAATTTGTTTTCTTTGAGGTTGAGGTAAGAATTTGTTGAAAGGAAAAGGACAACTTGGTAAGCAAAGTCTGGGCTAGATTTGGAGTTTGGGAGTTCCCTCCAACGGAGTTGACTCCCTCTCTCTCTCTTTCTCCACTTTCTCTGCTCACTTTTGCTAGGTTGAGTTTTCATTAAGTACTAAACTTTGTTGTTTCCTATTACCTACCTAGATTTAAATGCCCACTTCTGTTCATTTCATTTTTGCTTTTCCTTTACTGTTCTCTCTCTCTCTCTCTCTCTCTTCCTCCATTGCAAACCAAGCTTCCTTTCCAACTTTCAAAGAGGCCCCTCTTTCTCCTTTCCTTTCCACACTCATACAATACCTACCAACTATTGCAACCCATGTTTGCTTTCTGCTTCCCCCAAAATCATCCTTCTCTCTCTATCTCTCACTTGCTCTGTAGCTCTCGTAGCACATTTGGCTTGAAAGATTAGATTTTTGTCTGGCTTTTCTTTGGCATTTCCTTTTATCCTTCACTGTTAATCTTTTGGCCCACTAAAGTCTATAACTTGTGCTTGTAAACTACTCCTCTGTGAAACCGTGCCTTTTGGGGTGTGTGTGTGTGTGTGTGTGTGTGTCCCTGGTTTTTGGTGGGTTTGTGTTATTTCAGGGCTACGCTGACTTATCTATGCCCATAGACTCTTTCTTGCTTCAAGAAAGAGAAGTCCTTTCTTTGCTCTTGTGGGTTCTCAAGGAAGAAGATCAAGGGGGCTAAGCTTAGACCCTCAGATCACCGTAGAGGTAAACGCTTTCCTTCTTATTTCCTTTTTCTTTTCGTTTTTATCTTCTTTTTTTTTTTGACTTCATGGATTTTAAGTTTTCATGTCTCTCTATCTACCTCTTACTTGGATCATAAGTGATGCTTTGTTTTAAAACTTTTCCTGAGAACTTATTCCCTTTCCTCGTATTTAATGGGATTCGTGGTTTGAACAGTTCCAACCCACGGTGTATTCGTTTTCTATTTTAACTATATATTTAGTCTTGATGTTTCGGATTAAAGAACCAATCGTGTAAATGAGTCTCATTCACCGTTAATCAGCTAAGCATGGCAATTTATTTGTTCGGAAAACAAAGAGAGGTACTTTTCTGCTCTATGTTAGATGTCGACCATAGCTACATGTAACAATTCAACTGAACATCTCTTTATGTCATCTGGTCTTCGCACATTTATTTTCCTTTTCTGTCCAACCACTTCTAAAGTTTCCTTAGCTAAGCTAAGCAATGTAGTTTTATGTATTTGAAATTAATGAATGTTGTTTCCCCATTGAAATTCGAGTAATAAATTAGAAAGAAAAATCCTTTAATTGATTGGTTTATGGGGTATCATCCATAATAAATGTATTAAAGCAGTAACATTTGTTGGGACCTAGAAAATTTCATTACATTTAATATCAGTTTTGGCTCTTGTAGGGTTCAGAGAATATTTCTGTATTCAGGTGGGTGTCATTCTTTTGGTGTGTGGAGTCAAATATCCTCTTAAGATATTAGTTTTTGGAGGATCAGAGATGTCTACTGAGACTCTGAATGCTGAATTGTCAAAGAAGACATCACTTTTGGGTTTAAAACTCTGGGTTCTGATAGGAATTTCTGTTGGAGCGTTTATAGTTTTGATTCTTTGTGTTCTATCTGTGTGGGTTACATTTAGGAGGAAAGCTAGAAAACCTGCAGACAAGTTTGCCCTTTCCCAAATACCAAACATATCGAAAGATATTAGAGTCGACAAGGTTGGAGTTCAAAATTTCAACAATCAACCAGAAAATTTATTTCTGAATGTTCGTGATGAATCAAGTGATAAAAATTCAGAGAAGATGCTAGTGCATTTGGGAATGAGCAAATCAAGTGATCCTGATAACATCAGCCAATGTAGCTCTATTTTTCATCATGAAAGAGCATGTAGTTCACAGTCAGGGGAAGAAGGAAGCTCTGGGACTGCACGAAAGCAGTCTTCGCTTTCATACGCAGGAATTGTGACAGCCTCCCCTTTAATTGGCTTGCCAGAGTTTTCGCACCTTGGATGGGGCCACTGGTTCACTCTCAGGGATCTTGACTTTGCAACAAATCATTTTGCAACAGAGAATATACTTGGTGAGGGTGGTTATGGGGTTGTGTACAAGGGTAAACTAATTAATGGAACTGAGGTTGCTGTGAAGAAGCTTCTTAACAATCTGTAAGCTTACAGTGAAATTGATATCCATTTTGATGCTGTGGCAATACCTATATAATAGTTCATCGCGGTTCAATTTTTCAGGGGCCAGGCCGAGAAGGAATTTAGAGTTGAAGTGGAGGCAATTGGTCATGTTCGGCACAAGAATCTTGTGCGGCTCCTTGGTTATTGTATTGAAGGAGTTCATAGGTATAATTAATTTGCTCGCATCGGTTTATTATTTTCACGCTATGTTCTCTGACGTTTGCTGATATCATGCTATTTGCAGAACTTCTAATTATGTATACATTATTTCTTAAAACACCAAATCTTTGTATCCCATGGCACAACTGTATTTGCGATTTGGAAGCACACATTTTCACTTTAAATTTTTGTGGTGCAGGATGCTGGTGTACGAATATGTAAATAATGGAAACTTAGAACAATGGCTTCATGGGGCAATGGGTCATTGTGGCACCTTTACTTGGGAGGCTCGCATGAAGGTTCTTCTTGGCACTGCTAGGGCGTAAGCTCACACCTGTTTTGACTGGGCTTTATACACTATAAAGACCCCAGTGTTTACTATTGTATTGAATTTCAAGTTTGATTCCATGTTGAGCAACTTTTTAAGTTTGGGGCCACTTTTGATCCAGTTATTGTTCACCATGCCATATGAAAACTCAACTAAGCCATAGCCGTGAACCGTTTCAGGCTGGCTGCTGGCATTTTTATAAGCTTCAACATATCATGCTCTGCATTTTCCTTTGCTTTCTGGATCTATGTTCTTCTCCAAACTTGCTCAGGACTATATTTGATGCTAGATATCGAATTGGAATTTTATTTTCTTGTTCTTCCTTAAATTTGATTGCAGGCTTGCTTATCTGCATGAAGCAATTGAACCAAAGGTTGTTCACCGGGACATTAAATCAAGCAATATCCTGATAGATGGCGAATTTAATGCAAAGGTTTCTGATTTTGGGCTGGCCAAGCTTCTTGGTACGGGGGAGAGTCACATCACAACTAGAGTTATGGGTACATTTGGGTAGGCTTTGATTTTCATTTCCCTTTACTAATGCTTTTCGAATCTATACAAGTATCTATTTACTTAGACAAGTTTCTGTTTTGCTAACCAGTTATGTAGCGCCAGAATATGCCAATACTGGCTTGTTAAATGAGAAGAGTGACATTTACAGCTTTGGTGTCCTGCTGCTTGAAGCTGTAACTGGAAGGGATCCTGTGGACTATGGCCGGCCTGCTAATGAGGTATTACAGGTTTGTTATAAGGATTTGAACATGGAATGGTTTCTATCCTTAATCTAGAAATCCTTTCCTCACTCTTGTTCTCTCACATCCAGCTTTTAGACAGATTTGTAAGAATATTTCCTGAGCACACTGTATTTACATGGCAGGTCAATCTTGTTGAGTGGTTAAAGATGATGGTGGGGATGAGAAGAGCAGAGGAAGTTGTGGATCCAAATCTTGAAGTGAAACCAGCAACTCGTGCTTTAAAACGTGCTCTATTGGTTGCACTCAAGTGTGTGGATCCTGATGCTGAGAAGAGGCCTAAAATGAGTCAGGTTGTACGCATGCTTGAGGCTGATGAATACCCATTTCGTGAGGTCTGGTCATTACATCTTGATTTTATTGCCTTTTGACATGTTAAGTGGCTGTTTCCTTCTAACAATGGTCATACTTGCACGAAGTTAGTATTTCTTGGACTGAGTAATATTTTGGGTGATCATATCATATTTAACAGAGTTATGCTAGGTTACAGATTTAGATCTGGCATGTACACAATGAGAGCTATTAGGGAATTTCCATTTTCTAATTTGTTCCTAGTCATTTAATTGGTTTCATAACTGTATGCATAGGATCCGTGTTGTTCTGTTCTTATTTAACATTCCGGCTGCAGGCCTGTGACAAGATCTTCAAAACAGTGTTTGTCTTAACCTTCTACGAGACTTTTTCCTTCTTTTTTTTTTCCCTGTTTGTTGTCTTGAGACCTGATAGGCTTCACATTCTGGTGCAACTGCAATGCTTCCATCCTAAAAAGCTGCACTTTTCTTACTTAATTTTGTGTCAAAAGCTTTATGAACTTCTTGTTTCTTTTCTATTAAAGCATTCTCTCCCCTAAACCTACGCTTGAATTTCTGCTCGAAACAATCAAAAATAAAACAAGAGGTCCAAATCATTTATAGATTGCTGAATCATATTAGTTTACATTACAAATTTTATATATGTTTCAGGATCGTAGGAACAGAAAGAGTCGTACAGCAAGCATGGAAATCGAATCGATGAAGGAGTCTACAGAAATGGAGAATAATGTGGCGGATACGAAGAGCAATGTATCTGAGACAACTCATGGACAGGACTAACAAATATGAGTCGGTATAAAAATTTGGTTTCTGACCGGTGATTCGAGACCTGCATTAACTTGTGGTCTCGTGAACCTAGAAGATAAGTGAATCAAAGGTATCTTATATATTGGACTGCAAGTCTTGGCCTAGCTGGGTGTTGATACTTCGTTTTTGGAGGGATCCATGAATGCTTCCGAAGGAGTGCCCAAGATTCCAAAAATGGGAGAAAAGTGAGGTTCTTAATGTACAGTTGTTTGCTGAGCTTTAATGTACTCCCATAATCATTCTTGGAATGGTGAATTTATTTATTTTGACTCCTTAAAATGATCTTCCGGTCTTACAGTTAAAGCAGTTTTTGATTTTCTTTTACATCACAAACTTTCGCCATTTGATTGATTGAATGCTCGATCTTCATATGCTTTTGTGTCGCAGGCGTTGATGAATTTCCTTTTATGTTAGATTGAATGCCCATATTTCATTATTTCCTTCTCCTTGCATGCATTTGCATAGGAACATTCTCGTCTATGAAAAGTTACCTTTAAATGCGTTTAACCGGCTAAACGAACGAGAATACCTGTTCAGCATGATGGCGTGCAAAGATGAGGTCTTTGGTGTTCTGCTTAATCAGAAGATATTAGTGTAATATTACCCAAGGCAAGATGAAAGCATCCAAACCCTTTGCTTGCTAATTAAGAAGGGCGTTTTCTTTGTTAATGTGCGTTTGAGGCAATATCCAACCCTGTTTTCATTTGTCATTCTGGATTGACCAGCAAAAGATGAAGATCAGAGCTTAAAAGCAGACCATTCCTTCGGCAGGCTGCAGCAGCTAATGTTGTGCAACAGATTCAAAGTTTCAATCAATTATAGGGGTACGGACTATTCTTGTCACCATCGGCAGAAGATTCAGTACCTTGAAATGCCGATTGATTCCACTTTTTCACATTATAGCAATAAGAACAGTATTGTGCTCATATCGGTTGGCGTCAGCGAAAAGTTGTGCTTTTGGCTCCACTGATGCATTTCTCTTATGGCCACAACGTTTGAACTAGAAGCGGCTCCATGTTTTTGACATTTTTTTCCACCACGTCCATGTACATGCCGTAAATTAGCCTCCACTTATTGCTGTGTTCTTCACCTGCCGTAATTTATCTATCTTTCCGTTCTTTTGTCGGTATTCAAACAGCATCAAGCATCACGCCTTTATTTCACTGTTTAAAAGTCTCGCGCTGGCCACTTGTGTTCCTGTGTTCCACAGCAGCGTAGCCCATTTGTTGAAGTTGTATGTTTCATTCACGCAAAGTGAGATGTGGTTTCACGTGGGAACCTGAAGGTTTGGGTAGAATAATAGGCAATCTCTCTCGTCAAATGGTTTCATCATTGTTGTTGCAAATAACTGATTAAGCAAAATTAGCACAAGTCATTTATTTACGCGAGTTATGTAACATTTTAACCGCATAAAATAGTATTTATAATTTGACTATGATTCATGAGGAATTGGAGCAGTCATAATAGTAAATATTTTAAATATTATCTTTCAAAAAAAGTATTTTAAACATTGACCTTGTCATTATCATTATCATCATACTCCGAAGTTTCGCAATGAAGCAGGGTTTGAGGGGGCCTGATAGTACGCAGCTTTATCTCTATATTGTAGAGAGGTTGTTTCCAGTAGACCCACATGCAGATGTTACAGGATAATTGTGATACAAGTTAAAAACGTTAAAAAAAACATAAAAACAGACAAAAAAAAAATAACGAATATAATAATCAGTAAAGAAAATACTAAAATTAAAATTAAAATTAAATAATAATATAATAGTAATAATAATAATATATACCACAAAATGTGATAATAAAGAAACATCAAGAACTTAAAACAGTTTATATTAATTGAGTTTAAGACAAGTTTGCGTTCAAGTGTTATTATCTTTCTGAATTCTAAAGGGTTGCAGGCAAAACTATTAGACGCAGATGAAGAATAAACTTTCATTTAACCTTTTGGTTTAATAGATTCATCATTTTCAAAGAGAGAACTAAAGTATGGAGTAAATCATAGGTATTCTGACGTGGTACATGGAGATAGCTTCTTGGCAGTGCAAGTGTCAATATATATGTTTGTCAAAAATATAGGTATCTCAAATCCTCGTCTGCCCTTGATTTTGGTTGACATATTACAATATTTAATATGACCTACTAATATTAGAGTAATGATCATAAGCCAACAATGTCACTTATGTTGGAGGCACAAACTTGTCACCAAGCTATTAGAGACAAGATGGAGGCAAGAAACAAAAAAAAGACCTTGTCAGTTCACCAAATTGTTCAGTCTAATTCAGACGTTCTATCCCAGATGTCCTCTTGACATTAAGATCCTACGCCCACAGTTGGTTCTTACACAGTCCGAAGCTTCCACGGTCTCAAAATGTAAGGATGAGAGTCACTGTTGGTGTTCTCATTCCTGGGTGCACGTGGGCTGGGAGATTCCCACTCCTTTCAGCCAAGTGTAGAACACGGTTAGGAGCTAGGATCAACCAATGAACGTTGTATTCTTTTTCTGGTCTTGGCTTTTAGCCGTATTAAC
The DNA here is from genome assembly GCA_026770325.2 of Erythroxylum fimbriatum. Classification (NCBI taxonomy): domain Eukaryota; kingdom Viridiplantae; phylum Streptophyta; class Magnoliopsida; order Malpighiales; family Erythroxylaceae; genus Erythroxylum; species Erythroxylum fimbriatum. Next base: position 2,616,010 of record JANZLH020000022.1, on the reverse strand, counting down.
TCCTTATTTATGTTCTCAGTTGGTGGATAATTATGTTTAGGCTGGTTGCTTAAGGAACAATATTGCAGGGCTCTGCATGTCCATTGGTTAGGCTATCCCTTGTGGTTTTGTATAGAGATTGGCTCTTAGGCAAACTCTTGATGTACATATCTCTTTCGTGATCTATTTATATATTTGATTTATAAAAAAAATAAAAATAAAAATGATCATATTTATTATTAGGGGTGCGTGACTAAGTTTATATTGAAGTTATATATATATATTTATAAACATATAGAAGTGTAATTAATCTCACATTTTTTTGTGGCTTTTGAAATTATTATTCCACAATATTACTTTGTGAGAGGGTAATATTGAGACACTCTAAAATTTTCTACATCTTCGTTGTACCTAGGAGCCCTTTGAGGATTATTGTACTCTCTTTTTACTATAGTAAACTTTTGACTAGGTTGTCATCACCGTGATTTTTCCTTCACACTGAGGGTTTTTCAGGCGAATTTGGTGCGTCTTTGATTATTATTTTTATTCTTTACTTCTCTTATTTTTTCAATTGAATTGATCTTGATCTTTTGCCTATGTACTAAAATCCTAACAAGAGGTTCTAGAATTTTTGCTACCTGTTAAAAATCCTTACAGGTGGTATTAAAGCATTCTATTCTATTGAGAATTTAAAATGTCGATTATCACGAAGTTTGATATTGAGAAGTTTGATGGGACAATCAACTTTTCCATGTGAAGGATTAGATGAAGGTCGTTTTACCTAGAATAGATTGAAAAGAGCTTTGGAAGGAAAATCTAAGAAGCTAGGCACCATGATTGATGAACAATGGGAGGAGTTAGATGAAAAGGTGTTCTTTGCCATACAACTTTGCTTATCCAAGGATGTTCTATGTGAAGTGGTAAATGAAACAACATTTGTGGGCTTGTGGTTAAAATTGGAGTCTTTCTATATGACCAAGAACCTTTCAAACAAGCTTCGTCTTAAGACGCCTTTATATGCAATATGTATAGCTGAAGGTACTTCTATCCAATCTCATCTTAACGAGTTTAATTCTATTAACATAGACTTAGGAAATATTGATGTGACCGTTGAAGGCAATGACAAAACTATTTTTTTGGTAGCCTTAGTCCCTGTTTCTTATAAACACTTCAAAGAAATCATGTTGTATAGAACTCATGATACCTTATCTTTTGAAGATGCCAAATCTAACTTACTATCCAAGGAAACATTTGATCTTGAACTTTGTTCTGAGGATAAAGTTGAGGGTTAGGCTATGAGAGGGAGATCCCAAGACAAGGGTAGTAATACTAATTCAAAAACAATTAGGTCCAAATCGAAAGGATGTAAATTCAACAAAAAATGTAGTAATTGTAAGAAGTTTGGACATGAAATTTCTGGATGTTAAAAGTTGAAAAATAAATAAGAGAATGAGGTGAAAAAGAAATAACCCTAAAAATCCACTGAAGCTAGTGTTTCTGAGACTAATTCCAAAGGTGGTATTCTGTTATCTGTTACTTCTATTGATATGAAGAGTAAAACATAATGAATTCTTGATTTGGGATGCACTTTTCATATGTGTCCTTATAGGGTCCGAGTTGTTACTTTTGAACTTGTTAATAATGATGCTATCTTGATAGGTAATGACACCCATTGTAAAGTAAGTGACATTGGTAGTATTTATATGAAGACCTACAATGGTGTTGTCAAGACGTCATCCAATACTCGTTATGTTCCTGACTTGCAACAGAACTTGATTTCTTTAGGTACCTTTGAATCTCTTGGGTACAAGTACACGACTGAAAGTGGAGTTCTTAAGGTTTTAAAAGGTTCTCTTTTTTATTTTAAAGTTAACTATTTTGGTAGTCTTTATGTCTTGCAAGGTTAAACAGTAATAGGTTTTTTAGTTGTTTCCTCTCCTATACCTAATTCTAATGTCACCAAATTATAACATATGCACTTGGGCCATATAAGCAAGACAGACATGACAATTCTAAGCAAAAAAGGTCTTCTTGGAGATCAAGGCATTGATAAGTTGGAGTTTTATGAAAATTGTGTTTTTGGGAAACAAAAAAGAGTTATTTTCTATACTGCAACTCATTGTACCAAATATATTATTGAGTACTTATATTATGATTTATGGGGACCTTTAAAAGTTCTTTCTTGTGGAGGAAAAAGACAGTTTATGTCTATTATTGATGATTTTTCTTGTAAAGTTTGGGTTTTTTTAAGGAATAAAAATGAAGCCCTCTATGTATTTAAAAGGTGGAAAATCTTATTGAAAACTAAAAAAATAAAAAGGTTAAAAAGTTTATCACAAACAATGAGTTAGAGTTTTATGATGTTGACTTCATTAAATTTTGCAAATATCATGGTATAGCCAAACATAAGACACCTATAACCTCAAAAGAATGGTATTGCAAAATGGATGAACACAACTCTTCTAAAGAGGGCTAGTTGTATGCTCTCTAGGGCTAGCTTGTGGCATTGACATGATTTTTTGGTTGAGGCGGTCATTACTGCTTGTTATTTGGACAATCGATCTCTACACTATTCTCTTTACTTTATAATCCCAAAAGAAGTATGGTCATGTAATCCTATTGACTATCCTGTTTTGAGTATTTTTAGATGTCCTGCATATGTACGTGTTAAGGATGGTAAGCTTGCACTCAAAGCTAAAAGTGCATATTTCTTAGTTATGCATCTAAGTCTAAGGTATACTATTTATGGTGTTTTGATTCTGAATCTCGCAAAGTCATTCTTAATAGGGATGCTACTTTTCATGAGGATGTTTTACTTTCTCATAAAACAGATTCTACTATTTCTTGTTCTATTGATATATGTGATTTGAAAAGTACTAGAAAGAAGGTGGAGTTAGAGTTGAGATCTTTTTCTCCTTCAAATGTTGACGTCCCTTCTTCCTCTAACACTTAACCAAGTGAACAACATATTGATGGTTCTAGTAACATGGATCCTATTGAGATACAACTAGATTATTCTATTGCTCGTGATAGACTGAGTAGACAAATTAGGAAGCCTACCAAATATACTAACAATGATGATGATTTGGTTGCTTATGTATTGTTAGTTGCACGAGATGTTGTTGAAGTTATAAAACCTTCTTGTTATTATAAAGTCATTTCTTGTGCTGATTCTTTTAAATGGTTAGTGGTGATGAATGAAGAAATTAAGAGTCTTCATAAAAATAGTACATAGGATTTATTAGAGCTTCTAAAAGGTAAACAAGCTTTGAATTATAAGTGGATCTACAAAAAGAAGGATGGTATTCCTAGGGTTGAAGATGAAAGGTTGGAGACACATGTTGGAGTCAAAAGTTTTGAACAAAGAGAAGGTATTAACTTTAATGAAATATTGTCCCTAATTGTATTTCATACCTTTAATCATTTGCTACTTGCATTTGTTTCTCTTTTGAATTTAGAACTTGAGCAACTTGATGTGAAAACTCCTTTCCTTTATGAGAAGCTTAAAAACGAACTCTAGATGAATTAGCCCAAGGGAATTGTAGTTCCTAATAAGAAGAAGCATTTTTTGTCACTTGTGTAAGTCTCTTTATAGCCTTAAGCAAGTTTCTAAACCGTGGAATAATAAATTTGATAGTTTTATACTTGGGCAAGGCGTTTTAGAAACTAATTTGATAGTTGTGTTTATTTCAAATAATATAGAGACAGTTCCTTTATGTATTTGTTCTTATATGTTGATATTATACTTATTGCATCCTACAATAATTCTTTGATCAAGAATTTAAACACTCAACTCAACTAGGATTCTGATATGAAAGTATTTGGTGTAGTTAAAAAGGTACATGGGATGGAAATTCATAGGGATCGTAAAATGAGAAAATCATTTCTTTTCCAAAAGAAATATATTAATAAGGTACTTAAAAGGTTTAATATGCTCGACTATAAACCTCTTTCTACATCTCTTGCTACACATTTCAAACTCCTTTATGATTTATTCCCAACATTGGAGGAAGAAATAGAATGCATGTATAGTGTTCTTTATTCTATTGCTATTGGAAGTTTATTGTATGCAATGGTGTGCATTACACTTGATTACATATGTTGTGACCATAGTGAGTTGGTATATCTACAATCTTGGAAAGGAGCATTAGAGAATGCTGTTAAATGGGTCCTTAAGGGTCCTTCTAACTTAAGTTTGTTGTTTGATGGTCACAAGACTACATCTAATGAAATACTTGGTTTCGTGAATGCTGATTATGTTGGTGATCTTGATAGACATATATCTTTTTTTAGTTATCTTTTCACTCTTAGTTGTGGTGCTATTAGTTAAAAAGCATCCCTTCTATTTATTATTGCTTTATCTACTATTGAAGGAGAGTATGTTATAGTCATTGTAGGTGTGAAAGAGGCTATTTGGTTGTGGGGTCTTATCTTTGGGCTTAGTGTTGCATAAGGAGTTGCATATTTTGATAGTCAAAGTGCTATCCACTTGATCGAGAATGACTTGTAGTATTCTAAGATTAGGCATATTGATGTCTAACGTTACTTTATTATAGAAACTATTGCTAGAGGGGAAGTTCTTGTAGCGCCCCCTTATCCTAGGGATATGTACTGGGACGTCCGAAGGTCATTTCGGCACATACCCGAGAACAAGGGTACGCTACGTTCGATCACTACATTTACTTCCTATGGCATCATATCATTCTTCAGTTGTGAATCATCAATAGAAAATCACAATTTTTTTCCAACTTTTTCCTCATTTCATTTCACAAAATCGAAGTCTACTTTGAGTCTTTCTACATTTTCCATATGTACATCACCAAAACCTAATGCAACAGTACTACTTGAAAGAAAAAAATATAATAAATCTAAGTCATCCAAAAATCCCAGCTGACCGACCTTTGAGCCATGATTTCTTTTGCTAAACCACAATCAACATGGCAATGGCGCCCCTCAGTAGTTAAAGTCGTCTCTCGATCCTGAAAAGACAACGTTGCAATTTTGATGAGTTTTGCGAACTCAATGAGGTAACCATCGTCGATGGTTCACTCAATTCATGCATCACCAATTCATATAATATCACATTTCACTTTCAAAACAATCATGACAAGCCTTTCACTTATGTAAACTTTCACATATCGAGAAAACAAAAACAATTATAATGCATATGAGACTCTCTTTCATTTATTATTATCGTGGTGACCGAGTGCCTCTTTTGTTTCTAGCTCATACTGTAACACCCACATACCCCTTGGAAGGATATATGAACGCCACACAAAACAGTACAATAAATCTAAGCATACGAAAAC
>JANZLH020000022.1:2586212-2610622 GCA_026770325.2 Erythroxylum fimbriatum | reverse complement strand
TTTTTTTATTAATAAACATGTTTTCTAATTATTTTCTATTTTATGAAAAAAAATTCTAAAAAACTAGAGAATTTTCATAAAGTAAACGCACCCTAAGCGTCTGAAATCCTCCTCTGCCCTTGATTTTGGTTGTCATGTTGCAATAATTAATATGGTCCAATAATGTTTGAGCAATGACTTTATTTGTTGTTACAGGCACACGGCTAGGTTTATTTTGAGGCTATATATATACATATACTTTTGTTGTTAATCTCACCTTTTTTTTTTTTAGGCTTTTGGAATTATTATTCCACATTACTTTGTGAGAAGGTAGTATTGAGTAATTGTAAAATTCTCTGCATTTTCATTATGCCTGCGAGCCTTTTAGGGATTTTGTTATTCTCTTTTCAATATTTCTCTCACACCTAGCTTTTTTCTTGTAAATTTGATATCTTTGATTATCGTTTTCGCTTTTTACTTCCCTTGTTTTCTCAAATGAAATGATCTTGGTGTTTTTGCTGTGCCCTAAGATCTTAACAAGAGGTTTTGGAGACGCTAAAAATCCTTACAATGTTACCGACACTGGCGGATGCTGATTTTTGGTTTTATATTTAATACCACCGAAATCTGGTATTGCTTTTTCCTTTTTTAATTCTTCTGACTGAAAGCCGATTTCATGCGTGGATGAAGAAAGAAGTATTTGGAACTCACTATATGTAGTTAGTTTGACTCAGTACAGACGCATGTTCCTCAAGAACACACTAAACTTGAGTATGTAACCTTGGAACTTTGTAGCAAGTACTGATAAAAAGTCCACCGTCTCCAGTGCTTTTCTCAAGCTCGAGGCATTACTATATAGCAAAACATGCATCTCTAATATATATATATATATACACTCACACATATATAAATATAAATCTTCACCTGAAAAGACTTTGTCCAATGTCAATTGCTCATTTTGTCAACACGGTTTCTGAAGATACCATGGAAAGAAAACATGCAGGCTTCGTGGTTTTATTTTTGTAATTTCAGAAAGGATGTTCTGATTGACAAGCTAACAAGAGAATCTTCCTGGTTGAAAGTTGACGAATTTCTCTGCAGTTGCATTTATAAAATTCTAGTGAGCGAACCAGCATCTCGAGGATTTCTCTGTTAGCTCGAGGGTTGAGGTCCATGATGTCATGTCAAGAGTACAGATTGGCCTGTATTAATTATGTTTTGCGTAAATGTTTGAATCATTCCGTGGGGTTTCACACATGATTTTGACTTTAAGGTCGATTTAAGTACTTAATTTATTCCAGTAATACGGTTTGCTAAGTTATATGGACAGTTATGCTGGTTCTTTGACCCCCCATCTTGATGCTGATCACAAAATTTAATCCTTATTTTTCAAGTGAAATATATTACAATAGAGCAACAAGACAAAGATGCTGTTCTTACCTGTCTTTTTTTACACTATCTATCAACTTTCTCAAGCATTAAACTGGTATTATACGACATTAAACTTGTATTATATATACTAGACCGCAACATAAACTAATAGAACATAAGCACAATGAGGAAGTTCGACTTAGGAATCGGTGTTTCTATTTTTCTCCATCTTTTCTTTATTGTAATCAAAGACTTGCGCATCGGTGTTTCTGTTTTCACCTTTTTTTTTTTTCCTTCTTTGTGTAGTCTTAGGTTTAAATAATGTTTTAGTCACAAGTTGCATGTCAATGTGTAGCCGTACTTTTATATACATTGACCAACTTAAACTACATTTGACATGAACGAGGCTACAAGAGATTTCCAAGCAACAAACTGCGGGCTCTAACGTGTTTTAGTGAGCAAACACCATTGATTGTTTTGTATTGCTGCCTCTTGATATATCACAATATCTGAAACATAGGAAATTGATTAACCATGGATGTGTTGATAGTATATGTATATAATTTAGTAGGATTTTAGACTTTTTAACCACAAACATGGGATTCAGATGTTAGATTTGTATAATTAAGCATGTGGATATACTTCTCAAGAATTAAACGTTAGAGGTGAAATTTGTTGAATTCAGTCTAGCTATTTTTTAAGTTTATAAAGGTTTTTGAACAAAGAATAATGGATCTTATCTTATGTACCATAAGAAATCAGTTTTCTTAATGTTATAAATAAAGGATATGTTTGGATTTATTCTAACATTAAGAAATCATTTCACCCGTAGGCTTTGCTTTTGATCAAATAAATGCTAGCTTGGAAATCTCAGAAGTAAAAAGGAGAAAGAAAAGTAATTTCCAACACAAAACCACTGACTGCATCGATCTCCAGGAATTGCTGAATAATACACTGGGAATAGAAAGGTTTCCAAATTGTACATTTTACACATATAAAGTAGAACAGCCCATTAAAAACTTTCCCTTCTTGAGTATTGCGGCCACCATACTTATTGAACTGTGCTCACTCAACAAGGACATGATTCTTTGTAGTACTCTCCCATCAGCACCGTCTCTTCTAATTAAAACCCCACTTCCAGTTTCTGCACTGTCAACCAAACTGCCATTCCTTAAAGGGAAACACTTTCATTAGCTTTACGATGGAGTTATGTGATGAGTAAAGGGTTTCACAGGATCAAGCAGAAGAAGAATACATATATGATATATGTATATGAAGTTGTATCCATAATGATCAATTAAGTCATCATCAAAATGCATTAAATGCATCCCCATACTGCTATTAGCTCACCGGTTCACCCACAAAAATCTCGAGTACATTAAGTTAACTACATGAATAAACATAGAGACTGATAATAAGGTGGTAAGGTGAGAATTTATGGCTCCTGTTTGTGGAAGAAGGAGGGAACTACATCTTGCAACAAGCCATGATCAGGAACATGGAGGTGCTGCTGTTGCTGAAGAGCACTGAGGTTTTGGTAGAGTATGGAACTAGGGTCACCTTGGCCATTTGGTGGAAGCAAACGAGACAAGAGCTCTTGTTGGAAGGTTGATCCCATTGACGATGACGCTAGAAGTGAAGGTGACAGCATTCCGGCGGCATTGCCTCGAAGCGTTGCCGGACAGTGATGGTTGTGTTGCCCTTCATATGTTGTGATTACAGTTGTTGGGTCTTGGAATGATCTTTCAACACGTTTTTTGACAATGCATTTTTGACTGGTGCATCTGTAATAACTTCTGTAGTTGATCGAAAAGTAATCAGGAAAAATAGAGTTAAAATCGTATATTTTCAAATTCTTATACATTTTGCATGATATTAGAAGTTCAGTTTTCTGTACAAATTCAATGTGAACCATAAAGTAATAATTTAGAGACTGAAGTATTAAGCATAAGATGAATGCAATTAGGGTTCCAAAAGAAAGCGTAAATGCTGGTCTAACTAGAACTAGAAGAGTTCAAAAACAACAATAACAAAGAGAGAAAAGAAACCAGAACTAGCTAGGAGTGCGCTTATAGTGCATGCAATGGAAGTTTGCACCAGTATCAGATTTGAAACACCACCCTCATAAGAATAAGGCTAGCGCTTTTTCCGTTCACTCTTTTTCTTGGTTGTTTGTACATTAAGATGATAAGTGCATCTCTTCGTCAAAGTTTGGAGCTAAATCTGATAGAAAACTACTTAGGAATCTATGACACATAAGACAAAGAGATGACATCAACTTTCTTAAGTCTAGATCAAAAGTCTGACAGTTATGGAGATGAGGAAAATACGATTTGGCTATAGTATTCTTTGTGCTGTGTTGTGTGTGCACCATCAATATGACAATGGAGTAAACTCAAACCTTGGATAAGGGCTGTTCTTCACTGCCTTTTGTCCATACTTCCTCCATCTGTATCCGTCCTCAAGGTGATCAATCTCACTTTTGGTCAAGAACGCAAATCGTGGCTCCCTTTGCTTTTTCTCCTTTTTTGTCTTGTTGGTCATGCTAAATTGAAGGAGAAAGTCAAAGTGAAAAAGTACGACTAGATCTTATATAGTCACAGTCGCATTAATATGTGAACTAAATTTCTTCTTAAATAGATGCAAGAATAAGCACTATATTAGGGTTTGCAGTCTATTATTTAATTACTAGTTTAATGACCAAACTTCAAACATAAACATCCTATCAATTCTAAGTTTATATAAGACTGATTTAAAGATAAATCTCAGTTTGTCTTTTTGCAGCAAAGAGGGATTGCGAGTGTTGGTTTTTTCAACAACAAATTTTGGAAGAATAAGCAAGGAAATTTCCAAGCAGTAAAATTCAGACCAGTTCTTGATCAGAAAACTTTGGCAGTCTGCATAAGAAATTAATCAATACAATGGCATGAAAACTCTATCCATCTTCAGAGGAAAGCATTAACAGGAGATGTTTGTGTTCTTTTGCCTTTTTACACACACACACATATATACAGAAACTATAGTAATTAAAGGGAATCAAAGAACCTACACTTTCTTTGACTTTTCATCCGCATCTTCACACTGATCTTTCTGCTGCTTATCTTTCTTCCCGACCTTCGCAGCACCTTCTTCGTTTGGTGTATCATTAGAGGAAGAAGATACGGAGGAGTTTGGAGTGGATGGATTGTTATTATTTTCACTAGCCATCCCAGCTCGAGCTTCTCCAGAACCAACAAGATCAGCACTTTTGCTTGTAGGGTAGTCTTCGATGGGACTAATAACCTCGGAAGAGGAGCAAGACATGTCGAAGGCTCTTGACAAGGAAGTATAATCCATGGAACCATGTAAGCAGTCAGTGAAGCTCAAAAAGGAAGGATCCAAACCTTGCAAGCTGTGAGTTGGGATTGGGTGATTGTTGTAAAAAGAAGAATTGTCACTGAAGAAAGGGAAGAGTGAGGTCCTGGTGGTAGTTCCATGTTGCTGGCTGTTGAGAAAAGGATCATATTGGTAATTTGTAGGTTCCTCCTTTTCATTTGACATAGAAGAGGTTGTAGAAGAAGAAAAAAGAGAGAGAAGGAAGAGGAATGAAACCAGAGAGGAGAGCAAAAGGTAAGGCAAAAGGGTTATTGGGAGGAGGGGAAGTTTTAGTTAAGGTGTTCACTAAATTTGGTCTTATAAGAGAGGGAAAAAAAGAAAGAGCAAGCTTTATCTCGAGAGACAAAGGTATTAATTCTTTTGGGTGGTAGCTAGGTTTGGCTAATCTCCACTCTCTTCCCAATAGGTTAATAAATCAAACAGACTCAACCCCACTCATATATGTATGTATGTAGAACATAGATAGCTGATGGTCAAGTTGATTAACTATTATATTAATTAACCTTGTCTTGCACTGAGCAACATTGATTGAATCCTTAGCAGGGTGCATCATTGGAATTATTGCATTCTTTCATTCAACCACTTTTCTACTTACCAAAACCAAACTTCCTAGGGCCTAATTCAAGAACAAATATGTACACTTGTTAATTAATCATCACTTATGTTCTTAACAAAACCAATGCTTATAGGTAAATGGAATTGGAAATTGAGGTATGACAGTCGATTATAGGGGCAGATTTGCAAGTCACGATCCATTACAAGGGTCAAGCGAGAGAGTCGATGGTGTATAAATGGTCAATACCTTGAGCTCTACGGTTTTTAAATATGGGGTATGATTAGTCTTACACGTGTTATGGGATTGGGCACCGTCGTTTGACCGAAGTTGGCACGTGGGAGACATTTCCCCTTTGTGACCCTCTGTCTTTATGTATATACTATTATCTATGTGTTTTTATTTGTATATGTGATTTGTGTATCATCATCATAAGCATGGTGACAATCATATGCCTTGCTGATTGGACCCTTACGTCATCATCCTTTTCTCCGTTACCTTCCGAATTTTGTGGCTTACTTCGTGTTCCACACACATTACTCTCTTCTTTTTCTGGTCAAACTGCCCTTCTCTTGAAAGGACTCTCACTTTGTCCTCTTCTCTTCTTTCTTTCTTTCTTTCTTTTAAATCTGTATAAAGAGATATTATTTTGTAATGTTAAACGTCATGTATGTGTTTCACGCCCGTCAAAATAAAAAAAGGGAATAGCAATTACAAAGCGTTCAATATTTTAGATTTTTCATTTCAAAATCTATTTTAATTTTTAATTAAATAGTTAAATTTTTAAAAATTAAAATAACTTAATTTATAATTATTTTATTGATATAATTATTAAAAACGTAAATATTGACATTTAAAAAGGTAAGTCTCATTCAATAAGTACATTAATTAATTGTATATTTGAAACATGATTAATAATTTAATATTTAAAATTTACACAACAAAAAAGATTTCGCATTAATCCTCTAAGTATTAGTCTTTAATAAAATATTAATGAAGACACTATTTTGATTTTAGTCGTTGAGCGAATTTTAAAAAATTTGGATTCCTTAATTAAAAATTTTAAAATATCAGATATTGGGTTAAAAATGGACACATTTTAAATCTTTTTCTCAAATAAAAATTTTAAAATATACAATTGATTATTTATAATTAGATATGAATATACTTTGTAAGTATTTGAAAAATAAAACTTGTATACAAATCAAACTAAAAATTAAAAATTAGAAATCAAGTTAATATGACAAAAATTTTAATATAAAATATATTTAAAATTCAAAAACGTAAAAATCCTAAAATTTTCCTTGCTTGATAAATAGTCACTGGCCATTTAAAAGGGTGAATGATTTTGTATGAAGAAACACTTTGCAAGGCCGAATTGAACCTAAAAGCCTACTACTTCCAATTTATTGGAAGGAAGTATGGTTTCTGAATTCAACGAACCCCTTTATGGTATTCAAAGTAAATTTCAATTACTTTGAAGGAAAATATGAGCTTTTCCAGCGGAGTAATTGTAGAAGTGATTGTCTTTGTCATAATTGTGAAATTAATACTGCTATCAAGTAATTAACTCTTAAAGTTATACCTCATAAAGTAATCACATAGACAACTTTTCTACTATGTAAATTTCCCAAAAAAGGAAAAAAAAAAAAAACTTTCTCCGGTGTTTCTTCTTGACCCTGTTGAAACAGTGGATTTGTTTTACGTAGGAATGACAATGAGATGACCTAAAGGCCTAGATTAAGATGTTTTTAATGAGTTGATTCATGGACTAAGTTATGACTCAGACCGATTCAAAGTTCAAAGAGTTAGGCCTCGAGTAGGTCTGAGCTCTTTCCCGAACTCAATTAAAAAATGACGTTGTTTTATACTTTTAATTTTAAGAAAATTATTTTAAAAAATTGACAGGGTTGACCCATGGCATGGGCTGACCCATTACCTATCCCTAGTTTTACGGTATAAGGTCTTTCTTAATTAATCTTCATAATTAACCCCACAGGGTCTTACATTTTCTTAATTGTTTTCAATTATATGGTAAGCTATACTCATTAGAATATAAAGGTGAGAAATTAATTAACTGTACTCTCTTCTTTATGACTATTCTCTTTGTTTTGTTTGTATTAAGGTTGTTGCCAATGAATAATAGCATTTTTAAATTTAATTTCATATAACTGAGTGAGATCTAATTAATTATAAATTCAAGATTGGAAGGGAAAAATTAAAAATTATAGTAACCGGTGACTGACAGCTTTTGCCTGTTTTTAACTTTTATACAATTTTTAGCTAATAAATCGGGGGGGATACTGAAGAAAGGTGTATTCCTCTGCCGACATGCAAAAGTAGGCAATTTTACGTCCATTAAATTGCGGAGAAAAGCATGTACTTTTTGTTTAGAACCATGACGGACCATTCATGCATTCATTTTATATATTACTATTTATTAAATGAATGGATGTTCACATAATAAGATGAGAACAGAATAAATGAAATCATGTGATTTGTTGTTCTTTAAAAATCTGTACGTTATGGAACAAGATAGAAATAGAGTAACAAAAAAATATAGTCCGTTTCATGTTGTTAAAATTTACTATGGGCTTTCAAGCTCGCACCAGAAGAAAAGCTAGACCACATACAAGCTCAAGTGAGGTTCTATCATAAAATCAATTGGTAATAGGTGGAGTAGCCCACTAGAGTTATATGTTGGTCTTCTTTCCTCTCTTTTTCCAATGTGGGACAAACTCCTACTCTTATATTTCATCACACCCTCCTTACGTGTAGGTCTAACACGTGACATAATCTATCATTCAGAGGTGTTAACGACTAACATAAGAGCAACCTACTCTGATACCATGTTAGAATTTACAATGGGCCTATAGGCCTACACGAGAAGGAAAGCTAGACCACATACAAGCCTAAGTAAGGTTCCATCCTAAAACTAATTGATAATAGGTGGAGTAGCCCATTAGACTTATATGTTGATCTTCTTTCCTCTCGTTTTCCAATGTGGGACAAACTCCTACTCTTATATTTCAACACATGTTAATTTCCTTCGAAATATATATGTTATCTTATTTACTTTTGTCATTTATTGTTTTTAGGTTTCAGGAGAATGCCCTTTTCAAGAATTATGCTTCTATATACATATACAGAGATCGGTGCATCCGTTTTCTTTTCTGTTTCCACAGCTGCAATGAACAGCATCATCCGTTTTCTTTTTTGTTTCCACAGGTGCAGTGAACCGCATCAATGAAGGAGAATTTGTACATGCTTAAGAGAGAGTAATTAAGCAGGAGTCTAGCTTATCTAGAAAGAATATATTTGCATCGCAATGGAACATGTCTCTATTTGGTCTAGGCCGCAAAATAAGAACGAAACCAATCTGAATAATGATGAACTGGTAGATTTAGCCTACGCTACCCTATTAGAAGATGACATAAAGTCAATATACTACGTAGGGCAAGTTGAAGTATCATTTGGTGAGAACAATTTCTAATGATCAATAAATAAACATTTTTAATTTAATCTGTATAAATTAGTTTTGCGAATCTGACAAGGGCTACGAGTATTTCATTGTTTCCTAATCACAGTTTAAAATTTGAATATTATACAATATAAAAATTATCTGAAAATTATATTATATTCATTTTATGAGATAATATATTTAGAAGTAGATTTCATGATTTTTACTATATTGTTTTATCATGTCTATATTGAGATGTAAAAACTTTAATATATTATTTAATGTAAAAAAATGAAAAACCTAATTGATGACTCTACGATTTTGTAATTTTATGAATATAGTCAAAATTATTACAGGAAAATATAGACTTATGAAGCAAACTTTCCGTTGAAAGAATAAGGTACAGTACAGTACGTTGTTTCAAATTCAACTTACAAATTCTGCAAGTGAGACAAACATTCTGTGTGTAAAAGAAGCATAGATCTCCGATGAAAAATGATATTTATCAATATGACTAGTGAGGGTATTTGCCCATGTCGGTCTTATCAATCAAATTGGTTTTAAGGTCAAATCATAATCAGCTAGCAAGCCTTAAAACTTGAGAGAATTACATGAATTCTCTTTTTATACCACATTTAATTTGCAGCAATGATAATAATTGGAGTGAAGATGGCTTTTCTTGTGATTTTTCTTTCTTTCCCATCGTATGACAAGTGCAAATATGACTTCAATTCAATCTTGAATAGTGGGGAGGATGATGCAGTGGGTGGTTATGTCCACTCCAAGCTTGCTTGATAGAGAAGAAGAGATACTGATTTTTTTTCACACAATGTAATAAAAAGATGAAGAGATGATACTGATTCAGGACCATCCATTGAAGAGCTTGAGATTGTTGACTTTTGTTAGAGGTTTTAATGAAAAAACAAATAGGACATATGATTTTTAGTCAAAGGGGGGCAGGTTTTTTGTTAGGTTTATGTAGTACCCATGAATCTTGCGGACTTGGACATGGACAAAGACACAGAATAACAATTTTTTACCCTATGGACACAATAGCTGTATTAAGAAACAATTTACAGAACCTCAATTTTGTTTACAAACTGAAAATTCTGATAAGTTGCTTGTGAGTAAGTTTTCATTGGCATAGTAATTATGTACGCATATATACAAAAGCTTGCAATTTTAGTAAAATTGTTCAATTGGGATAGGCATAACCGCACAAATAATAGATTAATATTTGTCTAAGTCTAGTATTATAGTAATTTTAGTTTTTAATGTTTTTTCTACATCACAAAATCCCATCTTATGAGTTCACGTCAGGAGAATTGCATGCAACTTGATTATTCATTAGTAAAGCATGTTCTTTTTTATTATATAGTTTTATTAATTGGTAACCTGTACAAAGTTGATTAAGTTAATTCTGTAGTTAGTAATAAAAAGATATTAAATAAAATTTATGCCTCATTATTTTTGTAGATCATAGAAATAAAATGAACAAAAGTTGAATTAGTTTTACATTATGAGTTTTGTTTAAATTATATGTCAAAGATATAAATGGTTATAATTACCACATCTTATATGTTTTAAATTTTGAAATTAAGTTAAAGCAGATGAAAAGATAAAGTTTACATCAAAAGTAAAACCAAAACTAGATAGAGCCAATGAACACACTCAGAACCAAAATTAAAGATTCGATTAAGACAATGAGTCAAAAGGTTTCTTATTATTTTTAGTCACCCCTATTCTTTTAATTACTTCTAACCAACAAGTTTGCCTATCTTATTCTCTTAAGGCTGTATCTTTCTTTTTTTAGCATGAGGATATCTTTTTACTCGCTAGCTAACAGCTAGCCCTTTTCTCTTTGACCTTCCCTAGTAACACCTCAAGCTTTTTGTATTCTCCCTCTCCCCTTCCCAGCCCCCTCTCACCTTAATTCCTCAGATGTCCTTGTTAAATCGTTCTCTTTTACTCCTCCACTATCTTTGCCAACTTTATTTCTACATCTTCCTTCTCTGACCAGCTTACTCCTTTGTTAGAATTTGGTTTAGATAAGACTTCTTCCTCTATTATAGTTGTTAGCAAACCTCTCCCTCTCTCTCCATGTGCTTCCTATTCCCCTCTGAAAGACTAGAATTAAGTGGTTGGTGATAGAAAGCCTTCCATCAAGCTTAAGCTATTTCCTTTAGTAAAGAACTCTCCCTCATTAATCATTTCTCCCCCTTTATAGGTTCTTCAGGCAGGTGCAGTGAAGTGTAATACTACGATTGTGGGTTTCTTTCGTGATAAATGTCCTAGATTTCCTTCAATAAAATCTTGGGTTGAAGCCCTATGGAATAAACTTGATTTGGAGCAAGTTAGTCACTAAGGAGGATTAATTCCTCTTCAAAGTTTGGAAATGAAAAGAAATGACATAGGTAATGGATTCAAGTTCATGGCATTGGAGGGGTAAGACGATGTTTCTTATGACATGGAATCTTGTAGTCTAGTTGGACAAAGCCTCTCTCAGGAATATCCCTCTATGGGTATTCTTCTATAATAGAACCCTAGAGTACTGGTCTAAATTGGGATTGGGGTATTTTGTGAGTATTGTAGGGAAGCCTTTAATACTTAATGAGCAAACTATAATTCTAAAGAAGATAGGATTTGTTAAAGTTTTTATTAAAGTTGATAGAGAGCTAAACTATTGAATACACTTAAAATTCTTAGGTTTGGTGAGGAAGGTGAGTTAATCCCTAGTAAAATATCTATTTCTTATTCTTGGAGACCTATCCAGCCCACTTAAACTAAGGTTTTAACGGAAAAAACTCATCCCTCTAATCCATACCTCTTTCCAGCAACAATTCTCTAGGTTCAGTGACACCTCAGGTTTTTGATAAGATTAATATCCCTACTAATCATGATATCCCTTCCTCTTCATACTTACCAGTGGCTCTTTTACTAACATCAAACTTTCAAAATTAAATAGTCGTGTAGCTCCCACTCTTATAAGCTCTTATCCCCTCTACAAGAATTGGTTATAGATCAGTCAATGGATAACTTGCCCCTAATTTTTCTTATCAAGTTAGGGGATCATAAACTAAACCCTCAAACATCTTTAAAACCTAATGTGCAAGGGATCTAGAAAGTAATAAGAGAGATTCTTCTTCTCCTCAAGCTACTTGAAGAATATCAAGTAAGAAGGCAAAAGAAAGGGCTTGTTAGCCCCATCTAATCTATACTCGTTATCTAGATTATAAGGGGTTTGAATTGGCCTAAGAAACAACAAACCACGTAAAGTAATCTCAGAGAGAAAATATTATACTAATTGGTCTATTAGAAACTAAAATTAAAGAACTAACTTCTTTTAAAGGTATATGGGTTTTTGGAAATAAATGACAAGCTCTATCTAATCATGCCTCTCACTATTAGGAGAGAATTATTGTAGCCTTTAACCTTAATGCTCTTTAAGTTCTGTCCATTTAACAATTTGATCAATTTTTGTAGTTGTAATTTTAATTTTGGTTGCATTAGGAAGTGATCCATATAACCTTTATCTATGCCTCTAATTTTACGTTCCAAAGAAACATCTTATGGAAAGATCATAAGGAGCTAGCTAAAAACATCAATGGCCCTTAGATTATATTAAGAGATTTCAACTGTAATTTTTTTCTCAAGAAGTTGAAGGCTCGAGAATAGATTCTAGGAATGTTAATAAGGAATTTAAAATTTTTTTGGACTATTAATCTCGTGGATTTATCCTTTAGTGATAACTATTTTACCTGGTCTTATAAACAAGACGGCTCTTTCCTAATTAGGAAAAAGCTTGATAGGGAAATTGTTAACTTAAATTAGATAACAACATTTCCTAGCAGTACATGTTTCTTCATTACCTTGTGGATTTCTAATCACTCTCCTCTTGAGATTAATCTGAACTCTCATATGAGAAAGCTTCAAATCCCCTTTAGATTCTTTAATTTTCTAACCAAACTTGATGGTTATGAGAATATATTAGTTAGAAGACTAGATGCCTCAATAGTGGGATATGAAGCCCATAAACTCCTTAGAAAGTTGGATCTAAAGAAACTTCACAGAGATATTTCATATATAATTTTCTTAAAGCAATCGAAGTGGTTAGGAATGAGCTTCAAGTAACACAAGAGAAACTATATGCAAAACCTTTAAATGTGACCTTGAAATTGCAAGAGAAACCAAAGCTAAATTCTTACCTATCCTCTCTTAAAGCCTATAATTCCCTGCGTAAGTAAAAGGCTATAATCTCTTGGCTATAAGAATGGGGACTCCAATTCAACATTTTTCTTTAGTTCTATCCAATTTAAAAGGAATATCCAATCTCTAGCTCCCTAGAACATGAATTGGTACATTTATCTAGTCTTCAATTGAGTAAAGCACCTTTTAAATATCTAGGATTATCAAATATCTTGCAAGCTTATTTATAATGATTGAAAACCAATGTACTCTACGGATAGAGGAATACATAGAGTTGAACATAGTAAAATAAGAAATTGAAAGATTTCGTTGAAATTGTTCGTTTGGAAATTTCCAGAAAAGCTAATCATAGGTTCTTCTCTCCATCAGAACAATAGGGCCGTTATACTCATTACTAAACTTTTTGAAGAGATGAAATATAACCAAGGTATATCTTTTTGATCAGAGATTGAGTCGATCATCAGAAGAAGAAAAATGCAAGGTACTAACATATGAAAAAATGCTAATTAATCTCAAATGTTCTTGGCAGCTTGCATATACACTAGAGTTCTTATGTAGCCTTGTCTGTTATAATCATCAAAAATATTGAAAGAAACCTTAGAAACTTTTTATGGAGTGGATCAAGGGATCCCTAAAGTCAACGGAAAGGACATTTGTCTACTTAGATCTCCTGGTGGACTTGGGATTAAGTCTATTCAAATCATATAAAAAAAACACTTATGGATAAGAGAATCTTGTACATGAAGGGTACTAGCTTTTGATACATAAAGGCCAACTGTAACACTTCCACAGCCACTAAATTTCTTTTAAAGCTCAGGGAATTGATGGCTAAGGAAATAAAGCATGCGATAGGAAGTAGGGAATAAACTAGCTTTTCGCTTGACAATTTGACATAAATTAGCCCTTTATACCTTCAGCTCTTCTTTCCATTCAATTGGTAATCCTAGTCGATGCTAAAATAAATGTTATAATAAGGAAGACCCAAAAGAGTTGTCCTCATTGAGGGGTGGCTCCACTTATTGCTTAATTCCCTAGCTATTGTCCTAACCCTTCTAGATTAAGAACTTCTCTAACTCCTCTTGTGATTTTCTTTTTAATCCATTAACTTAAGAAGTTCCTTGGGCTAAATTTGTTTTGGTTTAAGGATCATGTGCCTAAGTTCTCTTTTACGTTATGGATGACTATTAGAAATAACCTTATGAACTCAGAAAAAATGACTTGGATTAACTTCTCTCATTGTATTCTATACTCAGAAGCTCCTAATACTATGTACCATATATTTTTCTTATGTCCATACTCTCATCTTAATTGGAAGTGCATATTGGAATGATGTTGCCTACATTATCATCCATGTTCTTAGGAGAAAATTATCCAACAAGCTTTGAGAGTTAAATAAAGTAATTCTACTAACTTTAGGATCTTTAAGCTATGTTTCAACAATGGTTTTTATGAGATTTGGAGAAAAATATTTGTAGAAGATTCCTAAATTCTAAGCAAGAACCTTAAACATTAAGCAAAATAATGTATGCTAGACTGAGGGAATTACTGGTTGCTAAAAGCCTTCACGATTACTGTAGTAAAGTGTGTAAAGAAAGATGGACTGCTATAGAGTTGGAGGAACTAATTAGAATGGAAAAATAACGAGTTTAATCTCAAGCTAATTCTTCAAATGCTATGGAGACCTAAGGAAACCTTCTTTAAGGAATTTATTAAATATTTGGTTGATTATAGTTGCACCTTATGCAAAAGTGTAAGAGTATATAAAAACATTAAATAGAGGGACTATCCCCCATCTATAGAAACTAGAAATGTAACTAGAAGAAGAAGTTTCAAGGTTAAACCTATAGGAAGCTTAATTTCCTTCTTTGTGATTCATGTATTACAATCATCCTTAAGTGGAATTCTAGTCTTTATAGCTAGTAAACTTCTGAATTAAATACTAGAGTTATTCACCTAATGCTAAAATCTAATCCACAGACACTAGTTACACCAAGTTCTCCATCTTCATCCTCGAGTTCTATCTAAAACATAAAGGCATAGGTAAAATCATAACCAACAATGGAACATATAAAGGATAATGTAAGATAAATATAATGAAAGAAGAGGGAAGTAACGAGTCTCCTCTAGTACACCTATATGGAAGGTGTCATTTACATGATCTAGATGATACTGGCTACAATGATGAGTTATGTCTCTTAAACATATGAGTTCCTGATTGAATGCATTTACGAGTATTACATGGTGATGGTTTAATGATGTAATAGTGAAGTTAGTAAGGACTATTGTTGTTATATACTTTATTACTAAAAGTCTGAGCTTATATTGTATGCTTTGGCCATAGGCTTTAGAGGTATTTTTCAAAATAAACTTTGTAGCGCTTTTGTTTGTTGGTCTATACTAATCTAATCTTTACCTTTTTATAAAAAATAAAATACTAAACTAACCTATTAATTTAAAAAGAAATCAATATGCTATTAGAACATTAAAGTTTAGAATAAATCAGAAGTTGAATAAAGCATTTATAGAAGTCTTGATACAAAATTGAACTTCGGACAAAAGTAGGAAAATCTAATTAGCTCCTCTAACTTCTTGTCATTTTTCACTTAAATTTTGTTCAAGTCTTTTTAATATTAAAATCTCTCTAATTTAGTTGATCACCCTTTAGAAAAATGGTTGAATATTTTTGTTGAGTGACTTTAAAGATTCTCTTATTTCTTTTCCTTTATATAACATATATAGAGTAGTTAAAACCTATTTTAAAATTTTGAGAAAATTTTCCTTTTTTAGGCGTTTCAAACCGCATGGCCATTTTACAAGTTCATCCTAATTATATTTGTCATATGATATATTGTAAAAGACTTAGGCTTCTGTCTATAAACTAAAATAATAATGGCAATTAAAAAAGATAAACAACTTATAGTTTCATCTTTATGGTTACATAGAGAGAAATAAGAGTTAATAAACACTCCAAATATTATCTTATCCTTGGTTCTTAGTATTCCTTTCATAGCAAGTCAAAGGATGTATGCGCTTTAGGTGAAATTTTCGAGCCCCCAAAATATTACATGCCATAACACCTTGAGATAAAATCCTATAAGAATTTTCATTCATTATCTACTGATAAATTAATGCTAATGATGGTGAAGTCACTTGAATGAGTCTTCTTGCTTTAAATTAGGATTGTAATTTGATATATTATTGATTATTAAGGAGAAATCTCCAGAGAGATATTTTAGCCACCGCCACATGTTCCCTTCAATCATAACCTCTTCTTTGGAGCTCTAAAAAATTATAGCTTTCAAAGAGTTAATTGTAGTAGCTTATATAAAGACCTAACTTGATTCTAATTTTCAAACTAAAGGAAGTATTTTTTATCATTACCAATTTTAAATTAAAAGAAATTTTATACCTAGTCCTTTATATTTAATATTTGCTTAAGAGTTCAAGATATGTTGGCTTTGGATTTGATTTTCCAAAATTTTCTCCCCTAAGGAAAGTGTGAGTGCATCCAATACCTATAGGGACTCCTTGTTTATATAGAGCTTCCATATTATCTTGACTAATAACATGATATCCATGGTTCTTATAGATTTGATTTCCATTTTTCATTGGTTATTTAGCCAGTAAACATCTACCTATTTAACCTTTATCCCTATTACTATGTTTCCTTTTTCAATTTATAAAAAGTTTTAATAACCCTCTCTATTGTTTTCTTGAAGTTACTAGGGTAAGACAATATTAAGCTCTAATATAGTGAAGGTTTTGAAAATTATGCAAGACTAACATTACTAATTAAATCTTTCCCCCAAAACAACTTGTTATTCTAATAGCCAATTTACTTTTATATGGAATCAAGAAGAGGTTGACAATCTCTAGATGTTAATCTTATGAATGTGATAAAAACACCTTAGCATTTAAATGGAAGTTGACCACTTTGAATCTCTAGTTAAAACGTAAAAGCTACTTTTATGTATATTAATGGTGAAGCTTGATAGCTTATTGAATTCTTTTAAGGATTTTAAAAAACTTGAATTGACACCTTATTAGCTCCATAAAAAAAGCAGTAAAAAAAGGATTGATAATTTGTAGTTTATCATATTTATAGTAAAATTTGAAAGCTCTCTCTCTCCCAACTTTCTACGGTTTCATTCAAATTAGAGCCTCCGTAAAAAAGAAAAAAAGATAAGGTGATAATAGATCTGTTTGTCTCAAACCCTTAGCTCTCTTGAATAGGCTTATAGGTTCTCAATTGATAAGAATGTTGCAGGAGATTTTTGCGACACATTGGTATGCTAAATTAAGATGTTAAGACGGAAATCCAAACACTCTTGGGAGTAGAAAGAGAAAGTTTTAACTTAGGGAAATAAATTCTTTACAAAAGTCTACTTTCAAAGTACAACTTTTGATTCCTTTACTTTTATGGTAGTTTCTAAATATTTCTTAAGTAATAAGGACTTTGTCACCTACTAAACAAATTAGTTAATAAAACCTTGAGCCTCGATTTAAGTAGCTTAGGGATTACTTTGTGAACAATATTACAACAGATAATTATTCTATAATTAGTTAAAGATTAAGGATTTAAAACCTTCACAATGAGGCAAATATGAGCTTTATTAACCTCACCAAGTATTTCCTCAAGCGAGAAAAAACCTTGAACTATTTTTTTGAGTGTTTGACCTATATATTAAACCCTAAGTTTTTTTAAAAGAAATGAGCATTATATCTATTTGGTCTAGGATCCTTATTAGGATTTAGACTAAATAAAGCTTCCTTGATTTGTAGGCATGTGAAGGGATTATTGAGAAAGTCAGCTTGCTCTTAAGTAATGACTTGATTTATATATACAAATAGATCATGCACGGAACAATTAAGATTGTTGTTACTTTTAATGATTCTTTGAAGAATTTGAAAATTATATTTTTTAATTTTGTTTGATTAGTATAGAGAATTCCTTCTGCATCCTTCAATGGTGATATTTTGGTAGTGTTTCTCCTAAAAAGAATAGTGTGCAAGTACCTTACCTTTATATATCCTTCCTTTATTTATAAGATTCGAGATTTTTATTTAATCAAAGATTTATGCACATTCAAAGCTTCAATGTTGTTGAATAAGGTTGTCTTATCTTGTACCTTCAAAGCCTAGTTTATTAGGTTTAAGAATAGCTCTCGTGAATTCAGTTGAGCTTGAATCAAACTTCTTCTTTCATAAGGTTGGTGTTATAAAACATCTATTTATTGAGGTATTTAAGCTTCTTCTTGATTGTTCTTACTCTCCTGGTGAATTTATAAGCTTCATAACCTTGAGTTCTAATTATAAGTCATTTCTAAATAGTCTCTTCGAATCCTTAGACTTCTATTGTGTAATTATTAATCTTAAATGGATATTTTCTCTTAATGTTGTAGACGGGAATACTAACTTCTATCGGAGTATGATCTGAGCATAATGGATTGTTGAATGGTTTGATTATAATGAATTGTTGAATACTATAGAGCTAATTCAAAGATTGACATCTAACTCAAATTAATAAGATCCTAACTAGTTTTTCTTTAGAAATCATGCTTCAATTCACTTATTATTCCAAGTGAACAAGTGAAACTCTATTTTTAAGGTTTGAAATCTTTAGTTGAATCAAGCATCTATTGAGATTCTTTCGTTATGATGTGCTTAGTGATTATTGATCATTATCCATTATTTGTCTAAAAATTATAGACATTTTTGGAGAAATCTAGTCTTTATTTTAGTCTGCAAGAGACCAAGCAAGCAATAATTAAGCATTTGCTATTTATTGGGGCAATTTAATCCCCTGGTATTCCAAGCTTTCATTATTGTATTCTAGTAACTTAAGGGTTATTTGTACCTCTTTTCTTGGGCATTTTCGTAGGTTTCTTTCTGCTCGATAACACAGAACCATCATTGCATTAGGTTTACCAGGTATACATTAGGCTTCACTATTGATCAGCTAGTGCTTTAAGCCATCATGTTAAAAGGCCTCAGTAATTATAATAAAAGTATTTTTTAATTATTATCTATGCTCTTCTTTATATTATGCAACTTATTCACAATATAAACTAATTATTTTAAGGTTTCTCCTTACTCCTCTAGCTCAAGGATTTAAGTAGTTATTTCCTTGATTTCCTTAAGATTAAAGTGATTATGGTCTAAACTGTTTAGTTCATAATATTCTTTTGAGTTGAACTTCCTATCAATAAGTCTCCATATTTTAGGTTATTACAAAGTGATTTCTATCTCTAATTCTTATAACTCACCGACTTCATTCAATTTCTTCAAGCTCATAACAATGATGAGCTCTTTATCTAGATCCACCTTTATGCGTATTCTTGTGTAGCTTAATCTTTTAAGTTATGCAGTACACTTTTTTAAACAAATTTGTATTGAGCTAGCTGCATAACTTAACTTTAATGTGGACTAACATTCTAAAGCCATGTTACAAAAATTTGTCCATAATAGAATCTTCTTCATCATCTATATAGAAAGTATCATCCATTTCTAAAACATAATTGATTTCACTTGTATGTGCCAAGGTCTTCCTTCTAAAACTTTTATTAAGTTCACCTCGTAGTTAAACTTGAATATGAACCTGTTATCTTCATTCATATTTATTGGTTTCAAATCCATTTGCTCTAATTGTTAATTGCCCCATGTCTTTTTAAATTGAAATGCTAAACATTTATCAACAAAAAAACCTATGAAAGGTATTAAATTTGGTTTCTCCTACTTGAGATCTTTTAAAAGAAGAGTTACAAATGTCTTGCCAAATATTAAGCCATCACCAACTACTTAGCTTTAATTAAGTGAGTGTAACACTTCTAAAAATAAGTAAGAAGTAGAAACTAAATGACAAGAGCATCTAAGATTGCTAGAGAGGGAGGCTTTAGTTAAAGAGGAAGTTTACCTTGCTAGAATTCTTTTAAAAAAAAAGTAGATAGAGATTCAGCAAAAGGAGTAAAAAGGCTTGGGAGATTCCTAAAAGATAGAAGTAGAAGGAAAGAATATAAAAAATTGGATTATCCTAAACTTTGGAGATTCGGAAAAGCACCTATAGATGGGCTTTGAGAGAAAGAAGAGCATTACAAATTATTGAGAGAAAGTGGATGGAGTCTTTTGTCTATATTTTGTTGCACTTCTGTCCATATGTTTTACAGTTGTGAAAGTGTCTTTGAATTGCTGCGCATATGTTTTATAACCATATACATGCTGTTTAATACGTAATTTTAAGCATGAGAGGGGAAAAAAGAAAAGAAAATATGACTTGAAAACTTGAGAATATTCAAAGCAAGTAATTATCATTATGACTATTGTATATATTATTACCATGTTTAAAATTACTTTATAATTGAAGATTATTAAATGCCTAGGCTGTTGAAGTATTCAAAATGGTTTAGAAGTATTCCATATTGTGAAGACTCAACTTGCTTGTGTATCACTTCATGGAAAGTGGAAACGGACAATTATGCCTCACCTATCACGAATAATACATTTGCAATCCTCAAGTGGTGTCCATTTTCTCTAGTCAAGTGGTGTCCATTTTACTGTTGTTTTTGTAAGACATACTTTGTTTTTGTTATTATGCTAGTATTGAGTTGAGTGGATGATCCAAAATGATACTTTACTATTATAACATGATAATGGTTGAAACGATTCATCACACTTGTATCGTGACTGAATTTGAACCTTGTTGTTGAATTTTGCTGATGGTTTCTTTATCCTTAGTTGATTATTATTAAAATTCTGGTTTTGACCATGGCCATGACATTTGCTCATAAGATGCTGTTGTACTAAAACGGAGAAAAATTACAGCTTGGTGAGTGTTAGGGCTGTATGTTTTATCTGCAATGATGATGATCGTGATGACGGCATAGGTGCTACATGAGTGAAGGGTGGGACTTGAGATTTTAGTATGGTATTTGAGTCCAATGGAACAATGAAAAATTAGAGATTGGAAAGTTTAGCTCTTTTGAGTATTTCAACTGCATTGTTGATTGTAAGGGAAGTTTCTCCTCTCTCCATCTACTCGCCGCCCCTGCTTCTTCTCCTCAACATTTTTTTCTTAAATTGCTGACACTATATGTTTAGTTGTCAAACTTCACTTTTGCGTACCATGCTATTCATAAGAATAAACCCTGGAGTTTTGTTATAGGATAGGGTTAGTTAGGTATATAGAGTTCAAATGATAGCCAATTCTATTTCTGAAGTTGCTAATGGATGGAGGTTAGGTATGTGTTTTGTGTGTACATGACTAATAGTTTAATAATCGAACTTCATAAACTGGATTTGCACCCGGGTGGTGTCTTTGTGCTGCTGACCCACAGCTACAGCTGAAAATCCAGGTTTGTCTGTTTACTAGTGATGGCATATAGTTCAGTATATGAGTTTACCTTTGGGTTTCTGTAGTGATTCCTTTTTGTCCTGTGTTTATGTGGTCACTTGAGTTCTCAATTTGCTTTTGAATTAATGCTGCCAGTTTACAATAACACAAGTTAGACATGGGTTGCTTCTGCAATTAAACTGAATTTTTTCATTCTTTTTTTGATATCTTTCTGATTACTTGTTGAATTTTGCAGTATGAAGAATGCATTGATGATTGTGACAAAGCAGTTGAAAGGGGACGAGAACTTAGGTCCGACTTCAAAATGATAGCGAGAGCTTTGACAAGGAAGGGAACTGCCTTGGTGAAAATGGCAAAATGCTCAAAGGATTATGAGCCTGCCATTGAGACATTTCAGAAAGCTCTAACAGAGCACCGCAATCCAGACACATTGAAGAAGCTTAATGAGGCTGAGAAGGGCAAAAAGGAACTTGAGCAACAAGAATATTTTGATCCAAAGTTGGCTGATGAGGAGCGAGAAAAAGGTATTCTTTTTGTGTTCTGCATTTGTTGTAAGATTGTTCCTTTTGACACACATACTGGTTCCTTGTTCTGTATTAATACTTTATGATCATTAAAGTATACTCCTTCATGTAAATTAAAAGCATCATGGTTATATCTCATTCTTTGTCTCCCTGTACAATGCTTTGCAGGTAATGAATACTTCAAGCAGCAAAAATATCCAGAGGCTGTGAAGCATTATACAGAATCTTTGAGAAGAAACCCTAAAGAT
Organism: Erythroxylum fimbriatum; assembly: GCA_026770325.2. NCBI lineage: Eukaryota > Viridiplantae > Streptophyta > Magnoliopsida > Malpighiales > Erythroxylaceae > Erythroxylum > Erythroxylum fimbriatum. The sequence continues at coordinate 2,588,559 of JANZLH020000022.1, read as the reverse complement.
CCGAAAGTAAGAATTATTTACTAAACTTTTCTTTCAGAGCTTTAGTAGTGAGTTCCTTGTGTAAAGTCGTTGGTTTCTACTTTCAGGCATACAGTAATAGAGCTGCTTGTTACACCAAGCTTGGGGCCTTACCTGAAGGATTAAAGGATGCAGAAAAATGCATTGAGCTTGATCCAACCTTTACAAAGGGATACACAAGGAAAGGTGCAATTAAATTTTTCATGAAAGAGTATGACAAAGCGTTGGAAACCTACCAGGAAGGTCTGAAGCATGATCCTCAGAACCAGGAATTGCTAGATGGCGTGAGAAGGTAAAATCAGATCTGGTGTATAAAATGTCAATTGAGCCTGCTGAGAAATATCCCTGAATTGTGCTGTTAATAATGCTGCAGCTGTGTGGAGCAACTTAACAAGGCAAGTCGCGGTGATTTAACACCTGAGGAGCTCAAAGAGAGACAGGTTAGACTTATGTAGTTTCTATTTTATCTTTCCGAATTGGGAACTTTTGCGAATAGAAAGGGTCACAAGCTTCTTCCATCTGCAGGCCAAGGGAATGCAAGACCCAGAAATTCAAAATATTCTCTCAGATCCTGTAATGAGACAGGTGAGGAGCATGTTTTGATCTGATAACGGGTGGCTTTAAAAGCACAATTTTCATTTTCTTCAGTGTCTTAATTTATGTTATTGCTGAGTTCTGCAGGTTCTGGTTGACTTCCAAGAGAATCCTAAGGCAGCTCAGGAGCACATGAAGAATCCCATGGTGATGAATAAGATCCAGAAGCTTATTAATGCAGGAATCGTGCAAGTAAGATAGATGATGGAGGTCAATAACCAGTTCCATTAACCTGCTGTCAGCCTACTCATTAAAGAATTATATTCAGTGTGAATTTGAGTTACAAGGAACTGATTTATTTTTGTGTATTGAAAAATTTTGAGACTCCACAAACTTTCCATGTCTGCCTATCTCTACCCTTCTCTCATGTGGGCCAGTGGACTGCTTTTTCTTGGATAGGAAATCGTTAATGTTATGTTCGAGCATTTTTGTTAACTTTTCCGGAAAGAGTCCATCTTTAATTGAAATTTTATATTCTGACATATTTTGACTGACAATTCTAATTTTTGGCTGGTAATTGGTAGAAACTTGCGGCTCTGCTAACTGCTGTAAAGAAAGAAAAAAAGTAATATATTTATGGGTTGAGCATGAAAATCTTTTAAATATATGGGTTTTTATCCTGTGTCATAAATTGTGGTGGGCTAGGATAGTAGTAAATTGACTATTTTGAACTTGCTAAATTTTGTCAAGTGAAAATAACCCTTTGCATGTCAGTCAGGTTTTTTGCTCTACAGTACAGATATCGTCTTACATTTCTTCTGGTCTTTTAAGGGAGAATGCATGCAAATTAAAAGGTATTTTGTTTGAGCTCTGCTGGATAATTGGGAGTGGTATTTGTGATAAACTGCAGTTTCAAAAAAATGCAGACAAATATATCCTAAATCCAGCTACACCCTTTAACTTCCTCAACGGGCTATGAAATTGCTACCATCTTAACGAGCCATAGCCTGGGAACCTGGTCAACAGTAGTTTCTGCAAGTGTGAGTAGTAGGCAAGTGAAGTGTCGGAAATTTACAATTGAAATTTTATCATATTGGAAAGAACCATAAAGAAGAAGTGTTTTATATACTAATATAGGATTTATAATTCAAGAGGGTTATCTTATCAATTACAAGAGTGGTGATTTTGGAAGGGTGAAGATGGCAATTAAAATTCTATTAGCATCGTCAACATGGGTAACATCTGAGTCCAAACTGACATTGAGTGCATATTGACTTTGAGAGGTGTACGATACATCTAGACTTGCGTCTCAATTTGCTTTCTATGAATATGCTTGAACAAGGGCGATACCAACACACTTTTGGAGATTGTAAATAGAAGTTGTTTAATGAAGTATTGATGGTTGCTTACGATGGGTTATATCGCATCTTATACAAGACATGCTTAAAGGTGTGTGTCAAAGAATTACAAGCAGTTCAAGCAAATACTTCAGCAAATTTGTGACATCGGATATTGAGACACGTTAGCAAAAAAGGGATCAAGTTATTAGCAAAGACTATGGTTTCTCTACATTGGTTGTTATGCGGGTAGAAAGCAAAATTGAGGGTGCGTTTACTTTCTGAAAATTCTCTAGTTTCTAGAAATTTTTTTTCATAAAATAGAAAATAATTAGAAAATATGTTTATTAATTAAAAAATATATCAATTTTTCAAGAAAAACGTGTTTTCTATTTTTCCAATTTTCTAGGAAACTAGAAAACTACTTTTAATAGGTTTCTAAATTTTCATCTCTAATT
>JANZLH020000022.1:2561067-2582387 GCA_026770325.2 Erythroxylum fimbriatum | reverse complement strand
ATGAGTGAAAAAGATGAAAGCTTTTCTGTCTATCCGTTGTGTACTGCTCTAAAACACCGCAAATCCATAGATGCTATGAACCCATCTTCTATGATTTCCTACTGTAAACTCAGGGCTTCCCTATTGATTGTTAGCCATTAAATTCCATGCATCCGTTTTTCACTGATACTAAAATCCCTTTTTGTTAATAATTTCTGGTTTTTGCTTAGGAAAAGTAGGACAAACCGCAACCAACAACTCTGCCGCAACAGCTTCTGGTACGTTTCTTTTGCCTTGCTTTTCACTTCTGGTACGTTTCTTTTGCCTTGCAACAGCTTTGTGTAGAAATTCGACTAGTGTTGGTCTTTCTAGTTGTTTATGGCAGTTACTGGTAACGCACTGTATTCTTGGGGTTTTGAGTTGGGAAACTGTGAAGATCAAACTTGGAGCTAAATTGAAACCTGGAATTTATGTGTGAGTTTATGATGACTGTTGTAAGCCGTGTTTGTATGCTAGCAATGCTTTCAACTGCAAGTAGAGGAGGATTGTCCCACGGCCTGGGCCTTCCTGCAAGAACTTTTGTTACTCATTAGTTGCCATTATATGAAAGAAAGAAAAACTCAAAACGGTCTTTTGTTGGAAGTCCATGTTACTCATTAGTTGGGATGGACAGGGCAGTGATTGAAGCCCAAATACTACTTCTCGTTAGCAAATAACAGCTAAGAAAGTACAAGAAAACCATGAATTATGAATACAAAAGGTCAAAAGTGTTTTGTGGTACAGGTGTGAATGATGTATGAACTCTAGTGTGAATGAATCTGAAGATGTAGTTGGATAAGACGAAAGCATGGATGTTTTCTGTTTTAGCCTCCGCATTCTGCAGTTTGATAGTTTGTATTTGATCAGGTTCTTGGCATGAGTGAAATCCATGCAAGAAACCAGAAATAAAATGAAAATCCAACCAATACAAATCAAAATCAATAGTGACTGGTTGAGGAGAAATTTTCTTTATCAGATTGTATATTAATCAAATAATCAATGTATTGAGATCCTTAAGTACATAATTTACAGTTTCCATATCCTATTGACTAGTCAAATTCCTGCAAACAAGTAGCTGATGAAGAACATCATACCATAGATTCCTTCTTTCGTTGAATGATCAGAACCATGGTAGGAAATTAGTAATCATTTGGCAGTCCAATATGCGTACTTTGAGTGGGTAATCAGGTAGCGATTCTTGTATCCTTATCATCTGTACATCCAATAACCTTTTCTCAGTCACTTTCCATGAGATCTGCAATAGTGATCTTACCACAGTTCGTTCTATCTAATGAGTCAAATTGGTTGCTAATCAGCAGGATGTCTTTCTCGGCAACCTTCCCCATCTCTTTCAGCTTATATAGAACAAACTCAGATTTGCTGCAGACATTGAAGAAAAACATCATATTATCAAGTGCTCATGCTTAGACCTTGCAAGCTTACATCTGAAACTTTTAGATACATATCTAACAATGGTCTTTTTATCTTGTTATACAATAAATAGTAAAAATATACCCTGTTGTTACATTTTAATCTATAACTTGTCATGGACTTTCATTCTCATGTTTAAAGGACGCAGGTCTCTTGATTTACTGCTGGAAATTTTCTTATCCCATCACTCTATCACTTCCACTAGATCTTCCATTAAATTTTCTTATTGAGTTCTTCAGAATGTAAGTTAATGGAACTGTTAATATCGGCTGGTCATTATCATCAACTGCTAGAACCCGAGTCCAAGAACTGTTATGCTGCTTAGATATTTTTGTTGAAATCTTTTCATTTCTAGGTAACTTTTATGTGTTATAGCTTTAATTTTGTAGGAAATAATGTTGATAGCATCTAACTAACAACAGCTATTCACTCCTAGCTTCTCTTTAAATGCTTCTGTTCTCTAGTTTGTGTAGTATTTGGTACATTATGCAATTGGGTAGATAAGGGCATTGAAACAGTTTATAACTGCAAGGATTGTTGTGAAGCTAGCAAAATCAATTTTTGTCCGGGGGAAAATGTTATTCAGAAAAAGATCTAATGTTCCTTGAGTATATATATCTACAACAAAAACATTTTAGTATAAATTTCATAAGATGCAAGGTTTAAGGAGGTATAATAGTACATAGTTTTACTCATAAGTCCTAACTAATAGAAAAAAAATTTTCAATAAAAAAAGAAAATATTTTAAGAATTGTTTAAAGAAAACAAAAGCCAAAAATGTAAACAATAATTGTACGAAAAAAGCATAGATAGAATAAAATAAGAATATGAAAATTCAAAATTCAAAATAAATAAATAATAAAGTAATAAAATATAATAAAAGTAAAAGTAAAAACAAAAACAAAAACAAAAACAAAAACAATAAAGTAATAAAATATAATAAAAGTAAAAGTAAAAACAAAAACAAAAACAAAAAAACAAAAACAATAAAGTAATACAATATAATAAAAGTAAAGTAAAAACAAAAACAAAAACAAAAAATAATAAATACAAACAATAATACTAATACTAATAAATAATAAAATAAAGATAAAAAACACTTAAACATACAATATAAAAAATAGGATTAATTACTAAAAAGCCAAAATTTCTTCAATTTTTAATTATAGCCTAAACTTTAAAAAGTAGCAATAAAATGTTCAAACTTTCAAATTTTTTCAATTCTAGCCGACGTTAATCTTATCGTTATCTTTGCTGACATGACACTACCACGTGTTAAGGGACCCTCATTAATCAGACACCTTAGTGTCATTAGGAGAAGTGAGTTAAATTATTAAAACGACATCATTTTTTGACGATACTAAAATTCTAAGAGAAAACACAATAAGACAGAATCAAAAGACACTAAATTGCGGTTGATGAGAAACCAAAGATATATCTTATTTATCATCCTTTGGTTTATGCCATTTTGGACTATCACCCAAAAATGAAACTTTTTTCCCCAAATTTTAAGGCAAATTTAGTACTGGATGTGTGACCTTTAATGGAGATTTCATACTCGCTATAAGAAAAACAAGGAAAAAAGGTAGAAAATGAAGGGAATTGGGAAGGAAAGAGAGCAGAAGAAGCAAATGTTGGGCTCTTAATTCCCTCCATCATGCATTTCTCGTTACTTTCCTTATTTCCAAACGCAAAACACAATAAGAAGAGTCAGAAAGCAAGCCTAACGTGCCAATTGAGTTTAATCAAAACAAAACAAATTCAAATTAAACTGATAGGCTTAGCTTAAGAAGAAGAAGAAAACTTATCATTATCTAAGAGGAACATTGGCAACAAGCCTAGCACCAACTTTGTCCAACCTTTTCACCATAGCAACAACCTTCTAATTACCCTTCTGTCAAAATATCTCCACCATCCTCCCCCCAATATCCTTTCCTCTTTCCTCATTATCTATTACAATCGTTGTCGTGGGCCCCAGCCCACTTATAGTATACCTAAAAGCTTCAACCTCTACAGCCGTCTTCTTGATCACTTGCATCCCCAAAATCAATGACGCTCTTTTCAGCTCCACGATCTTATCAGCTGTTAACGCCTTTCCTAATCCGAACAAATCCCCTTCTAGTATAGTCGCTACCAATGGCCCAGCTTGATTGTAATTCCACATATGGTCTGACATCCTTACTTCTATTGGCAACGTCATCCTCAATTTCTTAGTGGGTGCCTCATGTTAGGGCTAACCAACACAAGATCAAATCTTTTTCTATTCCAGGAGTATCATCAAGAAACGATGTCGTTTCAATAATGTAACTCCTAATGACACTAAGGTGTCTGATTAGTGAGGGTCCCTTGACATGTGACAGTTACATCAACAAAGATAATGGTGAGATTAACGTCGGGCTAAAATTGAAAAAATTAAAAGTTTGGATATTTTATTGCTACTTTTTAAAATTCAGGCTATAATTGAAAAATTGAGGAAAGTTTGGATTTTTTTTAGTAAACCCTAAAAAATACTAAAGGAGAAGTATGATAGATAAAGGTATTTAGGCTAAATACAAGTCACACTAATTGAATGAAAGGTTCAAAAAACTTATGGATAAAGAGAATGACGTTTTTATGTAAGATTTTTTATTATTATCTTAGTTTGCCAAAGTCTCCTATTGAGAGACAAGTCCTCGGTAAGCTCTAACCTCTTCCTAATTCTTCTTAGTTCTTCTTCTTTTTCTCTTACAATCATTAAGTACAATATTTTCGCATTTTTTATTAGAGATTCGAGATGTTTCCTCTTAACATATCTAAACCGCCTAAATTTTGTCTCCTTTAATTTACTATCTATATTTCTAATCTTATCTTTATGATTGTTACAGTTTTGGATATCCTCGTTGTTCTTATATAGAGGAATTAGTGCACTAAATCTCCACTAATTCGTCATTTTTGCATGCTTGAGGATCTTATTGAAAAGATTGGCTATTCAAGTGAGGCCCTCTTCTCTTAGGCTCTTCCACACATTTATGGGTAGCTTATCAGGTCTTACTATTCTTCCACTCTTTATCTCCCTTAAAACTCCTTTAATTTCTTCTTTTGTGATTTTTCAGGGACAAGTGAAGTTCCAATATTTCTCGGACGTTCTAAGATCACCCAAGCAGATGGGAGATGTCATCTCCGCCTTCATTAAAAAGGTGATAGACGTATCTCTATCATCCCCTCTTGATGTCATTTTCATCCATGATCACCTATCTTACTTCATTTATTACACAATGGGCTTGATTCAAGTCTTTCACTTTCTATTCTGTAACATCCCGTTATCTCGTATTAGGGGCTAGAACCCTAGAATAGTGTACATGAGGGTTTATTGAGAAGTTAGAAAGTATATTTCATGCTCATGCATAATATGGCATACACGCACACACGTGAATATTGATTTTTGCACATTAAAATGATTGTACATGCATTCATTGATATTTTTCGGGTATAATTGATTTATAAATGTGATTATACTGAAAATTGTGATTTTTTATGTGTTGAAAATTGATTTGGAGAGTATACTTACCGATTCAAAATTTTCGAGTATTTCTGGACTAGGAAAAATGTCAAGTGACAAGTCAATTGATGAATGATAGTAGAAATAAGAGTCAAATGACAGTGGAAAATTTTATACATGACTTTGGGATTTATCGACAAATGTCATTGAAAATTGAGAGACAATTGGAGTAAAAATTAGAGTTGATTGGACCAGTTTAATATGAGAACCTAGCTTAAACTCATAGAAATTGGACATATGACAAGTGACTAGTCTTTATTATATGATTATTACTTGAAGGACTATTAATCGTTTTGATCTTGCTTTCTTCTTCTTCTTCTTCTTCGTGACTTTCTTCATCTTCTATAAGCTTCTTTACTTTCAGAAATTTTCTCACCCTCACAACGCAAGCCTTGCTCTCACTTTTTACTTGCTATTTTCCTTTTTGGTTATCTTCTTAACTATCACTGAAATACCTAACCCTACAACCTTTAACTGTTGATGATCGTGTGATATTGAAAAGCTAGGGTTCATGAAATTTTGAAGAGTTTGGAGTTTTAAACAAGTAAGTATCGTATGGTTCTTCAAGATATGTAGAATGAAACATGTATCACGTTAGTTAACAGTTAAGTGTTTATAAAATGAGGATGTATATTTGCTGAAACGTGGATGAGAATTTAGGATGCGCCGCATGTTTTGCTTTTATTTATTTGCTCATCAATATTTCATAAGATGTTGTTGAAATGATTTTTGAGATAGAAAGATCATTAAAAATGGTGTAGGAAAAAGAGCAAAAAATTTATGAAAGATGATATGCATATGCTCTGTTTTCACCGCATTTACGTGAATCTCTTTGGGTGTTTTAGAGATGAACTAAACTGAGTCTAGAGTTAAGGAAAAAGGAGCAAGGTGATGTTATGATATGGGAAAAAAATTAAAATGAGAAGTTAGAGATGAAATGAGGGTGTCGAAGAAAATGAAGAAGTGCAGAAGATGAAAAAAATTTAGAAAATATGAGGAATGCGTGTTTGGTATGTTCAGTTTTTGATATTTATGATTAATCATAGATTTTGATTTGTTTGTGTGGAGATGAACTGAAATGGGAGTAGGATTGAAGAGGAAATAATTGGGACATAGGTTAGAAATGATGGATTTAGTAAAAGAAATGAAGAAGAGATGAAAATTTGCCGTTTAAAGGAGTTGCACAATCATGCTAAAGAGAACCTTAGAGGATTTGCATGATCGTGACATTGAGGAGATATCCGGAAAAGCACGACGATCGAAGAATTAGCTGGAATTGCACGATTGTGATAGTGAAAGTGCAAAGATATATAACAGTTTTGAACATCTTTAACTCTTTTGGCCATAACTTCTCCCAACCTCCGAATGACTTGAAATTTGAAACACAAACTCCTTACACATTTTTTTCTTCTCCACCAAAACTTATGGCCATATGAATTCGTTAGGAAATGATTGATTGATGAGTTTAGGATGAAAATGGCGAAGTGTGTTGGAATATTGTTAAATGGAGTATTTTCGCTGAATAAACATATGTATTTTGGCCATATCTTGATTTGTAGATGTCCAAATGGGATGGTTTTTGATTTAGATTAAACTAGAGACATATGGTTACAAATTGCATGAAGGAATATAATTTTAATTCTGTCTCTAAGAATTTCAAAATCTGGCTTGAAAATGAGTATAGAGTACTGTTACAGTTTGAGTACAGTCTGAAATATTTTGTGTATAACTTGCAGAATACTAAACTAAATGGTGAGACCCTGGTGTCATTAGAAACTTAAGACTTTTGTGAACATTTTTCAGAAGAATGTGATGCCTAAATACTTCATTTTTCTTGTCTTAATGACCATGCAAAATGGACTCGAAAATCTGTTTTTAGAGAAAAAAGGGCTGGAATGATCAATTGAGTTATGAACTTAAACTCAATTTGTTTTATTGAGGTATAAACCTAAGTTAAAATTAGACTTATGTGAGTTTTGATATTTGAATGATCATGTGATGAGAATAATGGAAATATACCCGGGATTGTCATTGAGCATGCATTGTACATAATCCATATATATATATGTGTGCATAAATGAGTACCTATATAATTGTGCAAATTTGTGATGTGTGTAAATGTGTCTGTATTGCATGATTTAGAAGAGCGATTTGAGTGACCACATCCAAATGTTGCTGGGACTTCGAGACAATAACTTTCTGGAGCAACAAGTGAGTAACCTAGATAGTCTCACTTAATAAATTGTTTGTCTTAAATGCTATATTGAATTAAACTGTGAATGTGATTGTGTTGATTTCGGACATTGAATGTCTGAGGCGTTTGATGCATGAATGAGATATTAGAAGTGCTCCTCGTATGTGAATCTAACATAAATAAGTGTACTCCACATAATTGTTGGATGCCGGACCAAGGTCTGATGATAAATGTGAATGAGAATGCGATAGTGAATATTACTGCGTAATGTTGAACACTTTTGATTGATTGAATTTATATGAGGCATTTCATTACATGAATGTATGATCAGATAATGGCAATTGTGACCTGAGTAGTTACCGAAAATGAGCTTAAAGTTCAGAATGTGATTAAGAGCCAAATGCTTGCTATGTATAATGAGCCTTGTATCCCCAACGAATAAAGGACAATTATCAATGAGCCCAATATCCAAAATAGATTTGAGACAGTTATAGGCACTCGGTCACAACAACGTAATTATCGTAAATGAGTCTCATGAGCATTGCATATATATTTAATACGTATGCATGAATGATTGAAATGTATTGTTGACTAGTATTTGAATGAGAACGTGAAAATTGTGAACAAAGTGTTATGTGATGCCAAATGAGGATAAATAAGATGATGTGACTTATGTGCTTATATGTGTTGATGTGTTATATGAATTGAGTGAACCATCGAGGTTGGTTACCTCAATAAGTTCGTAAAACTCACCAAAATTGTAACATTGACATTTATGACCGAGAGAGGACACTAGTCATAGAGCGACTCTACAAAAAGCATAGTTCTTGTACTTTTGGATAGAAGAAATGACTCAAAAGTCGGTCAACTGACATTGAAGGATCTAGTTAGAAATTTTTGTATAACTCTTCATGTATGTAGCGTGTTTTGTAATTAGTCTTGATAATGTACATACATGGATGTTTTGTAAAGCCACAATGTATATTCGGTTTTTATGAAATGAAATAAGGATTTTTGGGTTTTTAAATATTGTGATATTTACGCTTTAAATGATGATGCCATGACTAAATGAGTGTCGTGATTGCTCTCGCATGTCACCCTTATGGGGTATATATTCGGATATCACTCAGGATGTCGGGTACGCATCTAGTGAGAGTGGGGTGCTACATATTCCCTAACTCTCACCAACTTGTAAATATTTCTTTCTTTATCTTTAGTTTCCAATCGTTAATATAATCTCTCATAAGCTCTATTTTTAGCTTCTGAGACATTTTTTTTGGCCTTATTTTTGCCAGTTTGTAACTTTCAATATTAATTACCTTCTCTACATTAGTGCTGCTATCTAATAAAGCTTTATAGGTAACTTTCTTAATCTTTGCCTTTTTTTGTACATCTTCATTCGACCATCAAGACTCCATCTTACTATCCTTACTTCCATTAGAAACTCCCAAGATCTCTTTAACAGCTTGTAATTGCTACTCCCTTCCATATATGGTTAGTTTCTCCTTCTAGTTTCCATTCTTCTCCAGACATTACTCTATCCCTAAGTTGTTTTACAATGTCCCCTTTTAGATTATACCACCTAACTCTATTATACCTTCGAGGTCTTCTCTTCTTTCTCCAACCCTTGATTATAAGATCTATAATTAACAATCTATGTTGTTGACAGGTATCACATTGCAATCTTTGCAACTAGGTCGATCGTTTCGCTTTACAAAGTAGTCAATTTAAGTCTTCACGGTTCTATTCTTAAAAGTCACTTAGTGCTCCTTTTTTTCCTAAAAAAAGAGTTGGCTAATTTCAAATCAAACGCTACTGCAAAGTCTAACAAAGCAATCCTACTGTCACTCCTATCTCCGTACCTAAAACTCACACGAGCCTATGAATACCCATCCTCGATTGCCCATACATGGCCATTAAAGTCTCTCCTATAATAATTTTCTCGTTAGAGAGAATTTGTTGAATCGTCTCATCTAGTTCTTCCCAAAATTAACGCTTAAGTTATTCTTCTAACCCTACTTGGTGTGTATAAGCACACACCACATTGAAAACAATATCTAAGGACAAAATTTTATCACTAATCCTCTTTATCCCTACAACATCATGTATGAGTTCTTTTACAACCAAGATCCTTGCACCATTTCTTTTCCTTGAACACACTGAATACTAAAGTTTGAACTCATTTATCTCTTTCGATTTAACCTACATCCATTTTGTCTCTAAAATGCATGCTATATGAATTTTATATTTATATAAAATCTTCACTAATTATGATTTCCTTGTAAGAGTCTTGACTTTTCATAAACTTATTCGCAATTCATTAACATCTCTTTTCTTAGACATAAAACTTACTGAAGGATTAACATTTCTCTATCATCAAAATTCATCGTCATCACTCTCACCCTAAAAACATACCACAAGCTAAGAAAAGTAACAGCGGAGTGGAACTCAAAAATTCAGATAAAAAGGATAGACTAGTAATAAGCTACAAGGATGAACTACTAAAGCAATTTAAAACTTGCATCAAATAATCTATACTAATAGCAACACTAGGAAATAAATAGCAACAGTAAAAAAGAAGAAAGAAAATAATCAAAGAAGATAAATAAATTAAAAAGTCACACCAACCAAATTCCGAAAATCTTTTTACTTTTTGTAAAAAAAAAAAAATGTGTAAGATGGTGCTATGGTTTCACACTTTATTGATCCTGTGGAACAAATGTGGTTATGGCACAGGTGTCTTCTCTCTGGATTAACTCCAACTTGTTTTGCTCTGTTTGTTTCAGTTAGAGGCTTAACCTAAATGATATAACCTCACATGTCACTAGATCTGGGAAACCGCTTTTGCTAATTGCATATTCATTTCTAATCTTAGTGAATCTTTGTTTATTCGATTCTAGCACTCTGGTCATTAAAAGTTAAAACTAATAGATGATCAATCAAACTTATAGTGCCTATATCTGATAGAAAACTAGAATCACGAATGTTACCTGATTGACCCATCATGATCCAGGTCTGCTGCTATCAAATCACCCATGGTGACTTTTCTTTGGAGAACCCATTTAGCAATCCTACGGTTCCTTTTCTCTATCCTAAGCTCGGCAAGATACAGGAAAGCCCTGGCAACTGCCAATGTACTTACTAGTAGCCAAACAATTGCGAAACATCTTCCAGTTACAGTGGTGAAAGCATAATCTCCATAGCCAACAGTTGTGACAGAGGTAACAGAAAGATAAAAGCTATCAACCCAGCTCAGTGTCTCCAGGAAGTGCACTGAAATTGTTCCTATGGCTATGCATCCGATTACTACTGCCAAAGCCAACGCCACTTTGATTCTAATTCTCATTCTTCCTTTAGCTTTATCAATCATATAAGCTCGAACCATGGTATTGAACCTATTCTCATCCACAGTGCTCAACAAAATGGCCTCTTGCCTGTCGCAGATGTATGTGACTAGGCCATTAAGCAGGATGTCAATGAAACCGAAACCAACCAATATGAAAGCACAAGTAAAGAGCTTGGTGAACGTGGAATCTGGAACAATATCACCATAGCCGATGGTGCAAAGTGTAACCACAGTATAGTACACGGCATCAACAGGCTTGTAGGTGGTCTTGCCCTTAAAGCTTCCAGTAGCAAGGAAAATTATAACGACAGTGACAAGATACAAGGCTACACCAATAAGCGCTTGTTTCACAATCAGAGGGACTGATTTCCGGGGTGGTCTGGGGTCAAAAGAATCACTGAAGGACTCCCTGGCTTCAGTGAATACCGATGGTGCAGACAGCGAACGATGGGTGATTCTGCATCTGCCCTTGCTCAAATTGGCAATGAGATTCACATATGAAGCTGTACTTGGTGTTCTGATGATTGGAATAACGGCGTCATTGTTGATGAGATGCGCAGCTGATTGACGCCCCTTTCTGGGTGATGGTCTGCTAGGCTCTTCATGTGTTGGCTTGGAGGAGAGAAAAGGCTCATCCATGGTGGATCAACCATGGTAATCACACAAATTGAAGCAACCCTCTTCCCTTTTTTTCTTCCCAGAGACAGCTTCTCCCCCAACAGTTGCAATTATATAACTACCTATAAGTCAATCCTCTGAACGAAGAAGGTTTGGTTTCCACACCATACCAGTTTATATCTAACATTCAAATGATTCATACATAGCAATCTGTCTGCCAACTGCCACGCATTAAGACTCCCATATATCGGGGTTGACTTGGCAATTCTGAAATTGGGATTATCAGGATTCATAGTAATCATAGCTTAATCAAAGCAACGGGTTAACCCTTTTGCTACAGTGAGCCTTTTAGATCGTTTCGGTGACTCTTGGATTGTTTTTGAAATCGATCATTTAGATACGTCTTGGGCATAAATTAAAATCAATGAGCTTGCAGTTGCAGATAAAGCAGACACCTGTGACGGAGAGATCAAAATCAATGAAGACAGTTCCAGATTCTGCTCCGGTTTGATTGCAATGTGTCAAATCACTTGGACAGTAAAAAACAAACGAAACGTAATTAATGGAATCTCCTTTGTGGCAGTGTCTGATAATATATATATATTCTTTCGATTATATTTCATTAAAATTCTACTATTTATGTAAATCTTATATTAATATATAAAATATGATTAGATTAGAATAATTAAAACAGAGGATTGAATGTACAATATGTGACCATCACCTCGTAAGTAGGATTAAAAATTAATAAAAAATATATAAGTAATTTTGGTGATTAATAATAAGTAATGGACAAAATTGTAATTGACATGGTAAGAATAAATGTATCATTTAATTAAAAAAATTCAGTTTGTTAATAAAGAAAAGAAAAGAAAATTTTTCTCGTTTCTTTTCACCAACACATTCCTCATTTTGTTGAATTGTGTCAAAGACTGAAACCAAAGTCCATTTTTGTAATTTTCTTTCCTTGTGTACTTGACCCTTGTTCTCTCTTATTTGTTATTATTTCTTTGTTGTTTATTAAACAAACACGGAAGTGTGCTATCCAACAAGAATTTTTTTTAATGTATTTTGCCATTGTTCTCTCTTATTAGTTATTATTTTTGTGCTATTTATTAAACAAACACACGTGTACTATCAAACATCAATTTCACCATTTGTTTTATCAAGCAACCATTTTTCAAGGTTGTACATTGACTATTTTCTTGCTATTTGTGGTATCAAGCCACCTTTTTCTATTTGGAGTATTGTGGTTGGAGTACACTGGTTAGAGCGTGGTGCCTTGTCAAGTTTTTTAAAACTTTATATCAATTTAGGGTTAATTATAAAAAAATCTCAAACTTTACGCAATTATGCAATTCTAGCCTGAACTTTAAAAAGTGATAATAAAATGCTTAAATTTTCATTTTTTTTTCAATTTTAGCTTGACATTAGTATTTTTGTTAAGTTTATTAACGTGACTTACCACGTATTCCAAAACCCTAACGATTAATACACGCAACCAAAATTAACACAAAAAATGAAGCTTAATGAAACGATATCCTTTAATCACATAATTCAAATAACATCGTTGTTTAAAAATGATCTAAATTAGATTACGCAATCTCAACAATCTCACGCTTTGATTTCATTTTTTTTGTTTTCAGTTTGTTCCCCCGATGCCCTCATCTTTTGATTTTCAAAGAGCAAGCTAGTGCAGTACGTTGTGATGCAAGAGTATTTTGGGGTGTCGGAAGAACAAACAGAAAACAAAGGGTTGAGGATATAACGAAGGGTTGAGGCTACGTAAATTGATTTAAGGATTCAATTTTTAACAACGACGTCGTTTCATTAACCTTCATTTGTTGTGTTAATTTTGGCTGACATGTATTAATAGTTAGGGTTTCGAAACACGTGATAAGCTACGTCAGCAAACTTAACATAGACATTAATATCATGATAGAATTGAAAAAAAATTGAAAGTTTGAGCATTTTATTGTCACTTTTTAAAAGTTGGGTATAATTGCAAAATTGAGCAAAGATTAAGAATTTTTTGTAATTAATCCTATAAATTTATGAGAGTTTGAAGTGGTAATGTTGCAATGAGAGATGAGAAGTAAAGGTTTATACGCTTTTGTTGTAAAATATATATAAAATGTGAAACAAAGTTTGTAATTAGCAAGATTTGAGCATGGTTGGTATTTGTTTAAAGTGAAAGCTGACATAGTAAGAAGTACAGAAGGGTTTGAAAAGATAAACAAAGAAGAAGATCACTCAAGTTCTAGCATTGAATTATTTTGACACATGCCCATTTAGTGTTACTATATATTAGTATGTGTATTTGTGACTATTTAACATATTAATTTATGTTGTACAATATATATTTTGTATGATGCAGTGTTATTTTCTAAATAATATTGTAACATCTATAATGTAATGCAAAATTGTAGAGGAGATGAGTAATAAAATGGAGAACAAGATGAGTTGTTTAGATGCGACTATGTCACGTAGTGAGGTGGAGGCCATTAAGAGTAAGGTGGTACTTGAAGTTCGAATGGAATTTGAAAGTTTGGAAATAATTTTTTGTTTATACCAAAAGTGTACAAGATCCCATAAGGATAGGTAGTGGAAGACCTTGGGTGAAATGCTCAGGTCTATTGTCGATTGGATGAAGTGTTTGAAATATAATAAAGTGTGAAGATGTACACAACCACGAACTAATTCCAAGTAATATGAGGTTTATCAGGTGACATTAAGTTATAGATAGTCAAGTTAGACATAGATTGCAAAAAAGGATAGCATTCTTGGCTGGGCTTGGGTTGGTTAGGTCATGAGCCACCGGCCGAGGTTGTCCCAGCTTGTGGTCCGAAGTCAAGGTTGTTTTGCCAATTTTTTTTAAAAAAGTGTAGACGGGCTAGGTTATAGGTGACCCAGCTTGCGGGTTGGGCCGAGTTGGGTTAGGTGCGGCCCAAACCTGGCCCTACCTGTTGCCATCTCTAGTTTGATATAATATATAATTACATGTTTAATGTTTTTAAATGGGTGTGATGATGCATGAGGACTGAAATTTGGATACTTTTTTCAATGAAAACGAAGAGAGTGTTAGAAATATGAATAACCACTCCATTATATTTATTCAACATGTAAAATATTTTATATGATTTGGTAATATATACTTGTGGGTTGTTATGAATATTTGAAATAGATAATATATGAAAGTAGTGATGTATATGTAAGTAATTGTAAACTACCATCTATTTCTTCTCTAAATTGTGAAATTCCATTTCTTTCCAAATTGTGAACTAGTTGTAAGTTTCACTTTAACCACTTATACTAACTTGATATTTATGAACAATCCTATAAGTGATTGATATATTTAAGTACCAAATTTTGGATGGTTAATATATTATTATGGTTATTTATAAATGAAAAGAAATTTTCAAAGTTTGAATATCAAAACAACCATTATCGTCCAAAGTTATAGTCTTCAACTTGATCCTTGTGTTGCGAATAAATGTATACAAATGATTATATAGGATATGCCTTTTTTTACAAGGATTTATAATATTGTATTGAAGAAGTTATGATTTTTTTTACTAACTTCTGTATTTTTATAAATTCATAAATAACATTAAATTTGTTATATAATCTTAAAATTTTAGTATTTTTTGCATGTCTATTTAGATAAAATGAAGACATGACTCATATCTTACATTTGTAATGAATTATAGCTTACATTTTAAAGTGAAGGTGTTATGTGTTATAAGTGATAGTATTTTTTCTTCATATATAAGAGTGGTATTAAATGTATGAATTTATGTTATTATATGTATTAAGGCATAGTATTGAATGTGATCAATCATGGTATTCTCACATTTAATTGAAAGTATTACATATTTGTTATAAGAAATGATATTTTTTTCTTCGAATTAATAGTATCGAATGTATTGAAGAATGATATTCATTGTACTCAATTATAATATTCTTATATTAAAGTGAAGGTTGTTACATAAATATTATGAACAATGATATATTTTGTTCATATGAGTGGTATTGAATTTATAAAGTTATGATATCATATATATTGAGGTATGGTATTCATTATGCTCAATCATAGTATTCTCATATTAAAGTAAAAATGTTACTTATCTATTATGAGTGATGATTTTGAATATATAAAGTTATTGTATCATATATATTGATGTATGATATTGAATACGATCAATCATAGTATTCTCATACTAAAGTGAACGTGTTGCATATTTGTTATGAGCAATCATATTTTTTGTTCATAAGAGTAGTGTAAAAGGTATGAAGTTATGGTATTGTATGCATTAAGGCATGGTACTTTTTATACTCAATCATGATAGCTCTAAAAGTTTATAACTTTTAATTTCCTCTTATTAGGTAAAAAATACTGAGTATGAAATTATGATATTAATGCATTTTGCCTGGTTGGTGAAATTTGCAGATATGTTAATTATTTTATTTTAAATTAAGCAACTTAGGAAATGTATTATACTTCTAACATGTGGATATTAACGGTCGTGTTTCTTAATTCTTGCTTTAAATTATGCATGTGGTAATCGTCGTGTCAAGCTCTAAGCATATAGGCAAGATGACTAACTACACACGTTATGAAACACATGTGTTATGGGGTGTATTTTTATGTACACACCTAACAAAACAATTGTATTTATGCCAGTATTCAACTATAGGAGATAGAGATTAAATTGAGCATTACTGCAGTTATCTTAATCAATTTATCAAGTTTGTATTGCTACATCTTTAACATGGCCCTGTTAATAAGTATGGTCATAAAGTAGTGTTTTTTTTGTTTAAATGTTAATAATAAAAAGTTGATGTATTATATAAATTTCTTGAAACTCATGTCATATTTCATTAATGGGAATCAATGACAAAATGGCTTAACATTTGAGCTTGGAGTTCTTAACACTATGTTAGTTTCTTGGCATTAATTTGTTATATATGAGGTTTTTTTTGTATAAATTAAACTATTATTTCACATACTCTTTTTGGTAGTTGCTTAATTTATTGTAAAATTTAAATTCTAATTTATTAGGTCTACATTAACCAAAATTTGAAAGTTGTATGACTAAATATTGTGTTAATCAGTTTGCAGTCTGTTATACTATGTACGACAATTTCAATAAAATTTGCATTTGTTATAAAAGGAAATTTTTATTGAAGATATGACTAAAAAGTTCTTATATTAATTTCAAGCTTTTAACTAATGCAATTATATCCCCTAAAAAAAACTAATGCAATTATGACTATGTAAAAGGTTTCATTTGGTTAAAAATTTCATTCATTGTTGTCAATCTAAGGTCATTGGTTTATTTGATAAACTAAAAATAATTTATCTAATTATGAAAATGTTTATTAAATTTAGTTGTTACATGGTTGGAAAGTCTTTCATCCTCTATGAATCATTTAGAATGTACCATGTAGTATGAAAGAAAATATGAAATGTCTCTACCCTTATTCTAACTCAAAGCATATATGAGTATATTGAAGTGCTTAAAGGATTATATTATTGGAAAATAAACCAAGACCTTATTACGGGTAGAGTGAAAAAAATTCCTAACGTGAATTAAAAAAAGAGAGTAAAAGACAATAAAAGGGCATGTTGGAAAATAAACCAAGACCTTATTACGGGTAGAGTGAAAAAAATTCCTATGTAAAAGACAATAAAAGGGCATGTCAGGATTGCTAGCTCCCTTATATCTTTTCATTTAATAGAGAAGGACTAAGGTTTCTTTTAGGTTGAATAAAAATTAATTAATTAAAATTATTGTCTAACCATGATTACAATTATAAATCATAGTTAAAATTAGATAAATTAAATCTACTTATAATTCATCTTTCTTTTTCTAACTAATCATGTTATAGTCAGAGATCAAGATTAATATATAGTAATATTTCATGAAAATTATAATACTAGGAATGTTAAAGTGGTTTGACTATAGTTGTCTGTGTATAGTTATAACATATAATGAAATTATTTTATCATCCAATGTTCCTTTTAAAGTGAAGTATGGAATTACTATTTACTTTATTTCAATATACTAATATTTAATTTTTAGAAATTATAATCATATTCATTATTACTTAATTAGTAACTGAATTATAATTGATATTTGAAATTAACCATTAAAAATATCAAATCATTAGCTTATATAAATTCTTAAATTATTACTAATCAAATATAGTAGAACATTACTCCTATAAAAACCTATGAAGTATCTTCTTAAGTTTTATATGATTTCATCTTGTTCTTATGAAGCTTTTGTTCAAAATAATAAACCTATTAGTAGTAATTATATTTTATTATCATCAAAACATCAATTGAAACCTTCCTTGGTTTAATAATTACCTTCCTTTTTACCTTTATGACCTTTTACATCTAATGAAGGAGATGGTGCTCTAATTATAACTTTATACTTATTTTATGGAAATCAACAATAAAAAAACATAAATATTATTCATACCAAATAAAATATCATAATCATAGATAGCATCCATAAAGACCAAACCATATATGCTAATAAATTATCACTTGGCCACATTAAAAGCTACGAATTCTTACCTAATACCATGAAAAGCACAAACTAATAACAACATGTTGTCCTTTAATCCATCGCTTAGCAACTCAGTCATTTTTAATGGACTCAACACCTTAAAAACCATGTCCAAATGCATGTTTAAACATATTTATCATAGACATAAAATATACATATATAAACTCCATAAAGATAAAGAGGAAGATAAGAGCTTACCATGTCTACTTTTAAATTTTTTAGTGGGTATGTCAATGCAATTATACCTTATTTCATAGGCATCTAAAACACAATGTGTTGAAAGACTCAAGAAATATTTGGGTTGTTTGCTTTTGGCTTCTATTCAACACTAAGAAATGAAAGAAGAAGGTGTTACATTCTATTGGGTGGAAAGAGTTTTTTAAAACTTCTCAAGGAAGTTTCATACAAAGAAAATTATTTTATTACCCATCTTAATATGAATTATTGTACATAAGCGTATACCAATCTATTTTTGTTTTTCACACTTTCCCTTAAAATTTTCTAACATGAATATAATTGACCACACAAACATATAGACATATAGTTAAATGTGTCTAATATAATCTTTAATAAAAAAAAGTTTAGTACATGTATATATGCCAATTCATGTCATTCACATTATCTGTTTAAAATTTTTACATGAATACAATTGACCATATAGACAAGTAGTTAACCATATCCAACAAAACTTTTAATAGATACAATTTGGTACGCGAGCATGTGCCAATCTGTGTCTTTCAGATAGTCTCTTCAAAAATTCTAACATGAATGTGGTTGACCACTTGGACATGTAATTAATCATGTTCAATAAAAACTTTAATGGAAAGGTTTTAATACACAAGTGTATGTCAATTCATGTCCTTCTCATAATCTTTTCAAAAATTCTAACATGAACATAGTTTTTGTTAAACTATGTCTAATAAAATTTTTAATGGAAATAGTTTGGTACAGATGCATATACCAATCTATGTCCTTTATATTATCTCTTCAGAATTTCTAACATGAATACATTTAACTACATAGATGTATAGTTAATCATGTTATTAACTGTGGACATGTGTCAATCTGTGTCCTTCACATTGTCCCTTCACCACATGAGCATGTAGTTAACCGTGTTTAATAAAGCCTTTAATAGACACAGTTTGGCACATGACACATGTACTAGTCTACTTCCTTCACAGTTTGCCTTTACATAGGCGAATGTATTACTTATCTATAACGAATTATTGTATTTTTTGTAAATATAAGTGGTATGAGATGTATATAATCCTAGTATTGTGTGTTCGTTGATGCTTGATATTGTTTGTACTCATTCATGGTATTCATATATGTAAGTGAAGGTGTTGCTTATTTTAATGCGTAATGATAATTCTTATACATAGTAGTGATATTGAATGTATCGAAACTTATTATAGTTTGTACTAAGGTACATTATTCTTTGTATTCAGTTATGGTATTTCCATTGTAAAGTGTAGGTGTTACTTATTTTTAATGAGAGATGACCTTTTCTGTGCATAAGTGTGCTTTGAATGTAGTGAGTCCTGGAATAGTTTATATTGTGAGATAATATTCTTTATCCTCAACCATAGCATTCCCATTTTAAAGTGTAACTGTTACTTATATTTAATGAGTGGCAGTATTTTTGGTGTAAAGTGTCGGTATTACATAAATTAAATCCTTAAATGAATAACGGTAATTTTTATACATTAGGTGTCATATAGTACATAATGAGACGTGGTATTACTTACACTTATTTTTTGTATGATATTCTCTAATATGTGAGGAGTCAAGTGACGGTATTTCCTATATAGTCTTGGTACAATTTCATCATATGGTGTTAGTATTTTTTTAAAAAGCTTATAGTTTTTACAATATAGAGATGTGGCATTTAAATGTTAGACTCAATTTTTTTTTTAAATTTGTTAGTAGTTATAATATTTAATTCAGAAAATTGTATTAGTAGATATAGATGACAATATTATAGAATTTCTACAATTTATTTCTTTGCCAATAAACATATCTTTGTAGAAATTCAACATGTGGGCAATAAAAATCATACTAGAAAATATATCAACACAATCTTTAAGCTAATTGTTAAACAACGATCTGTAATATAGTCCTTACATTATACAACAAATACCACTATATTAATAAAAAGTCTCTATATTACATAACTATACTATTAAATTAATACAATAAACACTAACAAATGTTCATAGTTGAAAATACACACAACAAATAAACTCAAATCTTGATTGCATATTGGTCGTGAAATGTTGCTTAAATGGGTTTATTTAGTTGAGGTGCTAAATTTGCCTATTATTGGAAATATAGAGCTTATTTAGTTAAGGTGCTCGAATTGCTTATTGTTGGCAACATGGAGCTTATCTTCTTTCATCATCAATGCCATAAGACGTCTTCTTTTCCTTGCCATTAAACTAAAACTAAAATATCAATAACTATCCATGTATAAATGATACTCATATTTTCTTATCTTTTTAGTACCTTAACACTTAGTATTTGTTCCCATTTTCTGTACAAAATGATTCACTTATCTTATTTTGTGCTCTACAGGTACTTTTGGATATGAAATGAAGAATATGAGCTAAACAAGGTAGAATTAGCGCAAATAGAGTTCATATTTGGAACGAGGAGGTCAAAATGAGCAAAAATGGTCGAAGTTGCAGAAATCCTAATCCTATGAGGATTAGGAATCCTAATTGCACCAGGAATCCTACTCTGACTAGGATTTCCTATTTTGAAGAATCGTGGAGAAAAGTAAAATCTGTGAAAAAAATTATGGATGATGAGTAATCATAATCCTACTAGGATTAGGAATCCTACTTTGACTAGGAATCCTAGTTCCATAAGGATTTCCTATCGACATCGCAAAATGGATTTCGTCAATTGCAATCGGTTTCGTCCATGAGTACACAACTTTGACAACAACTTTTTGAAAGATTCTAGAAGATTTGATGACGCGGAAACCCTCCATTGGTCTTATGATGATGTCATCCACGTTGTCAGCCACCTCACTATGCCACATCACCCTCCTTTCCACCTTGGACGCCATGGATGAAAGCCTACACCACCAACTCATGTGTACATGTGTGTGGAAGCTTCCTCCACCATCCTTGAAGTTTCCAAATCCACCTTGAAGACTGATCTCTCTTCCACTCCTCAAGACCAATGTAAATTGGACTAGATATCAAGTTGAATTCGGATTGGATTTCTTTTCCACGGAGCAGTGGATTTCCATACTAACCTTTTGACAATCTTGGGCTTATATCTGAAGATCTAACTGTTGGATTGGGCTGAAATTTTGTGTGCATAAGCGTAACTCATTGGGCTATTTGCACCTAAACTTTGAGCCATAAATTATTTGTCGTTTGAAATTTATACAATGTCGAAGTTGCCTCTAAGAATCTGCCAGAATAGTGAAATCCGAGTTTGGCAAAGATTACAAGTTCAACTCCTTCAAGGATGTGTATACAGACCTATACCTTTATATATAGGGTGTTGGATCCCGATCCCGGAGCCCAGTCAAACCGTGCTGGACCCCGGTACCGGAAGCCCAACTATCCGGAACGGAAA
>JANZLH020000022.1:2519213-2532550 GCA_026770325.2 Erythroxylum fimbriatum | reverse complement strand
TATAATTAATTTATTCTTATTTTTTTTATTTAGAAATTTTTCTCCTTTTATGTATAATAAGTTTCTTTATTTATTAGAAAAGTATTTTTCTTAATTAAAATTGGAAAGGTGTTTTCATTCATTAATTAAAGAAAAGAGGCTTTCTTTAAGGTTTTTGAAAATAGATTTTTAACTTGTTAAAGAAATATTTTCTAATTAAGTAAGAAATTATTCTCTATGTAAATAATATAAGGAACTTTCTTAACTAAGAAAGGTGTTTTATTCACTTTTGAAAGTGATTTCCTTTAATATTAGAAAATAGTTTTCTAATTAAGAAAGAGTTATTTCTAGTGAGATTAAAAATAATTATCTAATTATATTAGAATGTCTTAATTATACAAGTTTGAAAAAGAAAATTTTCTAGATTATGATAAGTAAGAAACATAATTTATTGAAAATTATTTTTAACTAGATTACTCTAAAGGAATCAAGATAGTTGGAAATTGTTTCTAATTGAATTTTAAAATTATTTTCAAATCAAATTATTTTTTGGAATAGGAATTTAAGTTGTTTAAGAATCTGTGAATTTATTCTAATTTAATTATCCAAGGAGTTGAAAAATATTATTTTGGATTATAATGATCAATAAATAGAATTTTTTTGGTCGAAAATAAATAGAATTAAATGATGCTTGATATTTTATGCACCTAATTTGATCATATTAACATAAGAAATTGCATGTGTTAAAATGTGTTTAATATATTATGCAAGTTAAATTGTATGCTTTATATGTATGATATTTTACATGCAATTCTGTTTTTGATGAGACAAATAAAATTAAATATTTCGTTAAAATATTAAGTACACATTAATAACATGATTGTTGCCTTTCATTTTTAAGAATAAAACTAGAGTTCTGTGTATTACAAGACTTATTGAGTGACTCAAGGATCCTTTAACTCGAATATGTTTTATCTTAAATTAATAGGTCTTAATTAACTAAATTTGTATATTTTGGATGAGTGACTTACATAAGATAAGTGGTGGTAAGAGTTGTCACCGAGAAATCACATCAAATATGATTGATAATGATATTATCTACTTAATTTAAGTTTAATTGATTTATTGAGTGACTCAAGGTCAACAAAGTTTAAATGGGATCCTAGCCCCTTACAAAGATTTAATCTTTCCGAATAGTAGTGACTGTTATTATATTGAATAAAATAGTGAGAGTAACCAAATACACTATTGAAGTCCTAATCTTATTTTATAGTCATGACATATAACCAATTACTTACTTCTTTCACATATATACTTTGTTTTGAATATAAATTAACTTTGCTTAATATAGTTTGAATATAAATTACCTTTGCTTAGTATAGTTAATATTAAGAGTATATAAACCAAATTTCTTGGACATATGTTATATTTAAGAAGAGTTCTCAAAGTTAAATAGAAAAGTTTGTATGCCTATTATGTAAATTTTCTATTAATCCCTGTTAAGGATTCAGTGACAAAGTTTAAGAAATATGTCAAGATTATATAGATGACAAATTGTAATGACATTTTGAGTTAACTAATATCTCATACATTTCAACGACATCATGTGAGATATATGTCAACTCCAAGATAGGACGATGTAAAAAGTTATATGAAGTAGAGCTGAAAGGTATATTACCTTGATGTAATTTTTCCATTCAATTTAGTCTACTAAAAATATAAATATAGACTATAATTAAAGGCTTTGTTATAATATGATAATAGTTTTTATTAGAAGAAAAATGATTTTTTTTTACTTTCTCGCTTATACGTAATATGATAGAGATCATATATGTTCTAGTTCATACTTATGAATATTTGATATTAAGTTTAGATTCAACATTATTGCATTGCTCAAGGTATGATAAGAAATAGATCTATTGAGTAAAATTAATTGATCCAAGTTTAAGTTTGTATGTGTTGGATTAGAGGAAACTTATGCTTGATATGAGTGGTTGTTTGCTACTTTTAATGTAAGCAATACCTTAAATATACAGATCATATATTGTAGTATGCAAGATATCGTTCCCACGAGGATTGAACTAGTCACCTAAAAATTTGAATGCACTTTTTTCTAAGGTAGTAAAGATTGAATTAACTAAAATTAAAACAAATTAATTGAAATTAAAATGACTAACAATATTAAACAAATGAATCAGCAAAGATAGCAATAAGAGCGAAGTTAATCAATAATGGGAACTTATGGGTTATTCTATCATTGTTTTGTCTTCCCTTAATCTTATTAATTCAATTATATTTAATCTTAGATATCCTAAGGTTTTGATTACCCTCTCTCGAGATCTAACTAAGTGATCCCAATTGAAATAGATAACAGTTGTGTTGAAATCTCTTGATTCTCAAAACTACTTGTAAGGCTCTGATCATGCATATCATACATAATATATATCAAATATACGTAGCAGAAAATAAAATGGAACCTAAAAAAACAGAACTACTCATGCATATAGATATAGAAAACAAAAACATGAAATGTAAGATGTTTATATACCTTTCCGTCGATCTCCTTTGTTCTTTAATCTTCTCCGCATTGGGTTGTCATAAACCACAACGATCAACGTAGACCGTCTCTAATGAAAGTGCACACGAAGATAGAAGGATGAAACCTGACTAGCAGATGGCTAGAATTATTTCTTTGTGCTATCAAAGACAAAAACTCTTGTGAGAGTTAGAGAGAAAAAGAGTGTGAGTGTAAGAAAAGAACCTTTCTTTTTTTACTTGTGTCTTATGCAAGATGCACGAAAATCATCTCTATTTTCTACACCATTTGGCCTTCCATAAATGTATGAATATCGAAATAATAAAAATGCCTTTATTAATCATAAAATGATTTGTATAATAAGTGCTAAAAGTGATTGTCTTTAGAGCACTTCTCTAACAAACTCCCACTTGCATTAAAGTCAATCGCCTTGATATCTAATATCATAAGCGTGTACATGTGACACAAAACTCTTTTGAGATATAAGCTTAGTCAATAGATCAACTATATTCTAATCGGTGGGAACTCTCTCTATCTTGACATCATTTATCTGTAAGAATTTCTCAAATAACCTTCCTACTAGTTAGAGGTCAACCTACGTCCTATTGAGTGTGGGTTGTTATTGTTCTTGTTCTACGACTTTAACAATTGTTAATGTTGGGCCCCATTCTCAAAGCCCAAAATGTTGGACCTCGTTCCTCAAGCCTAACTATCCGGAGTCAAAAAGAGTAAGAGAGTCTCCTTGTAGGGTGAAAGGTAGAAAAAACATGTTAGGAATCCAATGCATTAAGAATCGCCTCAATCAGAGGTCGAACGAAAAAGTTATGGTCAAACGAATCCAATATGTTCATGTCTTGACTCATATTGTACCTGTCTTGGAGCAAAAGCCATAACTTTTTCTAAAGAGGTCGGATTGATTTCATGATTTGACGATTTGAAAGAGGACTTCGAGATCTACACCTTTCATGCAGAACTAAAAGCAAGATTCGACCTCTAAAAGGATAAAAATGGAACAGAAGATATTAAGATGATACAGAAGGTCAAACTAAGACGGTCAAACTAAGATGAAGCAAAATTAAGACAAAGCAAAATTAAGACGAAGCAAAACTAAGACGAAGCAAACTAAGACGAAGCAAAACTAAGACGGAGCAAACTAAGACGAATCAGAAGTCAAACTAAGATGATGCAAAAGTCAAACTAAGACGAAGCAGAAGTCAAACTAAGACGATGCAGAAGTCAAACTAAGACGAAACATAAGTCAAACTAAGACGAAGCAAAAGTCAAACTAAGACGATGCAGAAGTTAAACTAAGTCGATGCAAAAGTCAAACTAAGACGAAGCAAAACTAAGACGAAGCAAACTAAGACGGAGCAAAACTAAGACGAAGCAGAAGTCAAACAAAGACGATGCAGAAGTCAAACTAAGACGAAGCTGAAGTCAAACTAAGACAAAGTAGAAGTCAAACTAAGACGATGCAGAAGTCAATCTAAGAAGAAACAGAAGTCAAACTAAGACGAAGCATAAGTCAAACTAGAACGAAGCAGAAGTCAAACTAAGACGATTTGCATATTCATCAAACTCAACCTCAAAAACAACATAATCATACATAAACAAACTTCTCAAGTTCTCATTCTCATTTTTATTTACATGTCAACTTACACATCAAACTCAATACAAAACACAAATGATGCTCGTGTTTGATATGCCTAAAAAGCTAGCCAAAAGGGATTGAACTAACTTAATTACAAATGTTCTAATATCTTAAAGTTTCTGAAGCCTTGCAAGGATCACAGATCTTCTCGATTTACACCTGAGGAAGGAAGGAATGGGGGGAGCTACATAGCTCAGTGACTAACATATTGATAGTCATTGATAATTGACCACAAATTCATGCATATACATGCATATATAGGTATATATATATATATATATTCGTATATTTTCTAATTCAAACATTCTTTAGTTTGGTTTTACACTTATAGCACATAACACTCAAATGCACCGTCTATGACAAATTTACAAATGCAATGCACAACTATGGAGACAGAATGGAGAAACCGAAGTTTACCCTATGAACATAATGAGTCCGAAATCGGAGCCATATGCCAAGAGCGGACAGTCGGGAGAAGGCTCTTGTTAATGTGCACGTGACGGACATAATGGTTCCACTCTCGCCTAACCAATAAGGCACATAATCATTTTCCCATATGCTTATCCTTTTATGCTTTGTCTTCATTTTCATTTAATGCAAAAAGTCATGACCTCTTTTGAGGTAAAACATAGCCATGCATTTTTCAATATTTACAAACAAGTCACTCTCAACAAATCAATTTTAGTATACACACATAGGCAAGAATTTGCCATTCCCTTGGTCCCCTACAATAACTAAGGTTCCAATCAAACAACATTCCAATCAAATTCATAACTTAAAAGAAAATCATACAATTTCAACAAATACAAATTGAACGCAAATCTAACCTACCCATAATCCATCTAGGTTAGAAAACCTAAGACCTAGCGTAGAAACCCTAAAATCCATTGGGTTCTCCTAATCCATCTTCTTCCAACACAAACCCTTTTCTTTCTCTGCCTTAATCCCCTTTTCCTTTCTAACTCCTTCTTCACATCACCACCCATTCTTTTAACAGAGCAAAAAGAAAAGATGGTTAACCTACCTTAACAAGTTGATTTCTCTTCTTTCCTTCTTCCACCGAAACCTTTCTCTTCTCTCTCTAAATTTTGCTTTCTCACTCTTCTCCCTCTTGAATTCACGTTTTTCTCCTCTTAACAAGCAAAACAGCACATCTTTTTATATTTCTACCCTTAATGAGCCCAAAAAGTCCATCTTACCTTTCCTTATAAGCTTATGCTCTTTTATGCTCAAATGATCCCCCAAAATGTCCTTGAACATCCTTATTACATCAACACTTTACTTCCGTTTATCCATTCAACAAATCCTACTAACCTTGACACCATTATAGTTCCAAAAATTAATCTATCTAAATTCTAAAATTATTTTGAAATCATGCTTACCTAAAGAAAAAATTTCCCGGGTCCAACACATAGAGATTTACATGGGCAACATACATGACCATGTATCTCATCATACACGGGCGTGTAACTACATACGACCAGAACTCAATTTCTTCAATCTTCAAAAGTTTATAGAGACTTACACCACTTTTATACATGGGCGTATTGGTCTTTAGTTGCTTCAAATCTTCTCCTTTTCTTCCAAAAAGGCAATTATAACTTATAAATGCACTTAAAGCAAATTAATTAAGTACCTAATGTATAACAAAACTATAAAACATCAAGTAAAATATGTTAAATATTGGTGTATAACGAGCCTATTATTTGTTGATATAATAATATTGTCTATACCTGATAGGACTTCATTAACTGCTTTAATGAAAGCAATTAAGATGTTTACAAGGACCTTTAGGCTAAAAGTGAATCCCAATAAGAGCTCCTTCTACATTTCTTTTGAAGTCAGTGATCAGGTGCAGATGATGAAGACCGTTACTAGTTTCAGTTGACATCATTTGCTAATCACTTCCCTTGGCATTCCAATTTAATCTTTTGGGTTGACTTATGGAGATTTTAAACCCTTGGTTGATAAAATATAAGCCAGAATTTTGGTAAATGATTAATTAACTAGATTGATATACTCATATTTAGTTTGTTTTGCTAGTTAATTGAGGGTGTATCGTATTTTTGGTACTTATTTTGCTTCAAGTGTGTTTGCAGGTGATAATTGTCTTTATAGATATCTTAGAAGGAGAAGAATTTAGGTGAAATCGAGGCATAAAATAAAGATTTGAAGCAACTTTGGAGATACATAGCCATGTATAAGGATTGTTTAAGTCACCATAAATGTGTGAAGATTTGAAAATGCTGTTTATACCCATGTGAAGATACACACCCATGTATGCTGATATACATAACTATATATGTTATCTATGTTAGCTTCTATGACTGTGTAAAGTTGTGATTTAGAGGGCATTTTGAGATACATAGTCACCTGCACAGTCGTGTAAGTGACCGTGTATATTCCAAAAACCCTAGTTTTTGCTATGAAAGGAAATTATGAAAATTGGTAAGAGAAGCATTTTGGAGTTGGGTTAGATGCCAGAACAGTAAAGTGTAACATCCTAAATCACCCGCTTACAGATATTGTCCGCTTTGGGTCTTAGCCCAGCCAAGCCCTCATGGTTTTACTTTTTCCCAGGCCTTCCCAAGAGGTCACCCATCTTGGAACTACTCTCCCCCAAGCACATTTAACCTTGGAGTTTCGATGGGATCTGGTGCATTAGGCCATAGAAAATGTGTCTGCAAGGGAGAGGTATTCGTAACCTTATAAGGCGTACTTCGTTCCCCTCTCCAACCGATGTGGGATCTCACACTCTCCACCCCTTTTGGGCCCAGCCCTCTTTGGGCTCCAGCCTAGCTGGCACAACGGTTCGAGTACTGACTCTGATACTAATTTAATTGTCAAGACTCGGTACCACATCGGGCCTATGACAACTGCCGCATGCTCAGGCTAAGGACACTCGCAGTATCCTTAATCTGACTATGCAAGGCTAACTGAATATCTTCTCTTTTTTTAAAAAACATTTGGGCAGCACAATGGCTATAATTTAAACATCCCAAAACCTACAAACGATTTCAAACGCACTTCTATGTTCACATCCAACCACAACTTCAGGACTCTCTAGTCCACTCAATGTTTGATTCTTTTGACTAGATCCCAGTCCATACTAGTCATTCTTTTATCCGAATTTGGAGCTGTTTTATTATACAAGGGTCCAACTAATATTCCAAGCTTGGGAATATAGCTTCTTGTATAATTCAGAATTCCTAACCATGATCTTAGACCCTTTTTCTCCTTCAGTTGTTCTTCAGGAAAATCGGATAACTTTTTAATTATATGCGGTTGTAACCTTATCTTCCTGTTTCCAATTACTGCTCCCAAAAATTCCATTTCAGATACTCCTACTATCATCTTTTCTTTTGATAGGACTAATCCATATCGTTTACAAATATTGAAGAATATTTGTAAATGTTTTCTGTGTTCTTTTGCTGTCTCAGAGAAGATAAGAATATCATCTATATAAGCAACAATGTATTCTTCATGCCCTTTAAAGCATTGATCCGTTTTTCTTTGAAAAACTACTGGTTCATTTTTCAGACCAAAAGGCATTACTAACCATTCATATAAACCGTTTGGCACAATGAAGGCTGTCCACAGAATTGACTCTGGGTCCATTGCAATCTGATGAAATCCACTCTTTAGATCAAACTTGCTGTAAATCTTGCTATTGCCAATTTTCTTGATAATGGTGTTGATTCTAGGTAGTGAATATTGATCCTTGTATGTATTTTCATTCAACTTCCTGTAGTATTATATGTCATTAATGGTGCCACTTATCAGTTGAAGTTTAAAGCTGTAATCTTATATTATTATATAAATAAGATAAGTAGCTACGCCTTGGGAAAGGATAACAGAATAAGTACCCATTGAAGCCAAGGAGGGCGTAAAAGGGGAAAAGAGAGCACACTAATTCTTTGATCCTCATATGTAGTTGCTGGAGGATATTGAGGGGGTCCCATAGTGAAATCTGTATGTGGTCTACATCCCGATTCAACTTGAGATGTTGATGCTGATTTTATTGTATCAAATATTTCCTTTAGACCCTCATTATCTTGCTCTTCCATTTCTTTTATTAATTTTGGATATTCCATATCCGCCATTAATATTATCACTTCCCCATCTTTTGTCTCGTATTACCACCAGTATCTTTACACCAGCTTTCTTTCTGTGTAATGCAAATATCCTAATCATAATCATCCCAAGATGAATATGATCAAGACCTTCTGTTTTTAGTGCATCAAATGATTCTTTTGTGATCATCTTCATTTCTGTTTGATTCTTTGAACCAATAATTAACTGTCTTTCTTCAGAGTAATGTTGATATACTCTATAATTTGATTCCTCCCAATTTGACGAATATAATACCTCTGAGGGTACCATTGATGCTCTCCTTTGATTTGATAGGCTCAATTGATGATTGGGATCCAAATTCATTTCTATTGTTCTTCTTCTAAACCGTTTGGCACAATGAAGGCTGTCCACGGAATTGACTATGGGTCCATTGCAATCTGATGAAATCCACTCTTTAGATCAAACTTGCTGTAAATCTTGTTGTTGCCAATTCAAACACACTTCTATGTTCACATCCAACCACAACTTCAGGACTCTCTAGTCCACTCAAGGCAATCTCAACAATAGTATCAAAAGTTCATACATAAAATCTTTTACAAAGCACAAGGCAATCAAAAGTTAACTCACAAGATCATAAAACGTATCTACATAAACGCAGCTCATGAGCCACTAGACAATAAAAGTACAAAACAGGAGACTACCGATATGCGAAAATACACCGAAAATGTCAAAAAGCCGCACGATCCTCACAGAGCTTCAAGCTCACTAAATTAACCTGCATGGTCGGAAAGCAGAGGGAGGTGAGTACACTAGGTACTCAGTGAGCAGGAAAAACATATATCACAGATAGAATTGGTTCATACCAAGACGGTGTAGATAACCTATGAAGTGAATATATCACACATAGAAAACACATAGGCCCAACCTATAACTCAATGTATACTAGTTAGGAACCATAGGCCTAGCCTATTGACTCATTCATCCGATGAACATAGGCCCCAATTCCAGTGCATAAAAGCATGAAACATCATATGTATCAATCAAATTTTGATAGGAAAACCAATATTAGGATAAGCCAAAACAATCATGTGTGACACCATTAGTCGGCCAAACTAATGTGCACACCCACCGATAGTCGGTGTTGGCTCGACTTTCATCTGTGGTGAGTCTGGACTACAGTCGACAAGAGTGTAATGACCCTAGGTGATGACCTCGTCGGTGTCCAGACCCTAGGTGTGGAATCACCCAAGAGTCTCGTAGAAAGGTGTCGATACGACGACTCGACTTTAATGTACCTGCATCAAGGGTACAGGGGCCACTTAATCATAATCAGTTGTACCCAGCACACGATTGGCCAATCGTTTCCTCACCAATTACAAAACAAATCATATACAATTATTAAGTATAAAAATCAAGTAAGGCACTATGCCTTTATTTATCGGTCCAACTGATAAAATGAAACCTTATCATGGCTCTAAGCCAAAAGCCAAAAGAGAACAAATAAATGCAGAATACATGACTCGGTTATGCATTTGTAAAGTCCAAAACACTGTTTTAAGCAATAAAAGTCATCTTTTAAAATCCAAATGCAAAGTTATTCAAAAATGTAGTTTTAGAAAAATAAGTCGTTATTCATTGCATTTTATTTGCAGGTTTGTTGAAAACAATATCATTTTTCAAAATATGTAATAAAATATCAATTTTAAAAACAATGTTGAAACATTATTTCATACAATAAAAGTTATCTTTTTTACTCTGAGTGCATAATTGTTCAAAACAATGACAATTATTAAATACCTAAACATATTAGCATCCATTTGAAATTCAATTCTACCATACGCTGCCTAGGTTTAAAATTCACATACCAGTCATCATACTTGTCTTAGGATGTTCTAATCCTATTTGAGAAATACGGTTTCCCCAACTCACCTCAAAAGAAGTTATACATTCTCTTAGCTTCAACAATCCTAGGTACGAACTCCTTAATTCACTGCTCCTGAGCCTTTATACATAAAAAGGATATACAATGAAATTACTAATTAAACATAAATTTCATATTTATACACCATCACATTAGCTTCTTTTTTTGCATTTTCTACGGCATTTAATGCTTTTAGTCTAAACTTACTCATTTCATAACATAATTAAGCACATCTTTATGCAAGCATATTAGGCTTTACTTGTCAATCTAAGCAACAATTCAAGTTCACTCTAAGTAAGCATAAAAGTGTTTTCCAATGCATACCATTATAAAGCCTTAAATCCTAAATCAAGTTCACTTGGGCATTTTATCAAACACCTAATGTGCATGATTTTCAAGTCACATTTCCAAGACTTTATCATAATAATTCTTGCCCCTATCATGTCATATAGTAACACTTCCAATCAATGACACATTTCACCACTCCATTCTAACCAATTTCCTTCATTTAAACTTGTAACATCCCGTTACCTATGTGAGGGCTAAAATTTTGAATTATGAGAATTTCTGAGAAATTAGGAAAATGCACATCATGTATGAATTAATTGTGACATGCACATTTTTGCACATTAATATGATTGTACATGCATTCATGACATTTTTCGGGTACGATTGAGTTGTTAAATATGATTAAAATGTGTTTTCGCAATTTCGGTATTAATTAGGATATTTTGGTATTTTTGGTGAAATTTAGAAAAAAAATATTGATTTATTGGCCTAATATTGTGTGACACGTGGACTAGTTAAATTGTGATAAGTGGCAGACTTGGTTGAGTGCCATGTGCCAGTATTAAACTGTAATAGATGGGAGACATGCAGAAGCCACGTAGTTCATTGTTTAGTAAAACCCATTTCTACAGCTCTCTTCCTCTGTTGCTTGTTTCTCCTCTGAAAACACTACTGCTTTATTCTCTATTATGTACGTTTGATTCACTCTCATTGCTGGATTTCATAGCCGAATCAAGTAAGTCAGATTTAAGTTAAGTTGTTGTAAATGATGTTTCACTATGGAAATGAATGCATGCATGTGAGGTTAGAGAGGCAAAGTTTCAGTGATGAATGAATTACATGATGGATCTGTGAATTATAAATTGTCCAGAAAAGTATGAAATAGGATCTGTTATATTTTGAAATGAGTTATGTAAGAGTGCTGGAAAATTGATGAATAAGTATGCACTCTGCCATGGTTAGAGAAAACCGAAAATGGGTTATTGTCACTGTACATGCATGCATCATTTTTTTTAGTGCCTGATTATAAGCTTGATTTTGAGTTGTGTTTCGAATGAGTTAGAGGAGTTGGTTGCAAGTTATTGAAGTTAATTGATGTGAGATGAGTTTCGGAAAAGTTATAGTAGTGTGAGAAAGTGAAATCTGAGTTTAAAATCTAGAAAGTAGGGAAGACGAGTTTCTTTGATCATACGTCGCGGCCTCCATTTTTTTTCTCACCGCGACTCATTCCTTTTTGTACATCACAACACGTGACACACCTTTGAGCTCGTCACGGCGACCATTGCAAAAAAATCCCGAGAAAAAATGATTTCTGGACTGTACGTCGCGACTTCACTTTTTGTTCTCGTCACGGCAAGGTCCCTCCCTCAACAGCTCAAACATACTTTCGTATTTTGACCATAACTTTCTCTGTAGTTATCAAAATTTGGTTATTTTTTATTTGACGTAAACTAGAGACATAGGGCTACAACATTTATGAAGAAATGGAGTTTTAATTCTGTCTATAAGAATTTCAATTTGTGATTGGAAGTTGAGGTAAGAATTCTGCTGGAACTTAAGAATAGTCTAAAATATTTTGAGTATATCTTTTGGTATACTAAACAGAATTAAATGATTTTGGTGTCATTAGAAAGTTAAGAAATGGGAGAACATCTTTAAAGAAGGAAGTTTTGTCTAATTTGGTCATCTACCTTATCAGATTTAGTATGAAAAGTTGACCCGAATATGTATTAGAGGAAAAATCTGAAGTGGTTAATGAAGTTATGAAATTGTTTACATTGTTTTGTTTCGATCCAATTGTAAAGATTCATGGTATTAATGAGGGCTTTGATATCTGAATAAATTTTTGATAAGGATCAAAATAGTGTACCCCGGAATTGTCATTGAACATGCATTGTGCATACATTCTCTATATTGATGTGCATAAAAGAACCACTTGTGTAATTGTGCAAAAATGTGATAATTGTGAATGTGTTTTGCCTATTTTAGAGGAGCATATCAGACGCCAGTCGGACATTGCTAGACCATCCAGGCAATAGCTCATTGGAGCGTACTGTGAGTCAACCTAGATGATTTCCTAGGATTGATCTGATTTGATTTATTTACACTTCCAACATTATTAAACTATTTACGCTTTGTTTATGAATTCCAGACTTTAAATTGTCCGAGGAAATCAATATTCGGGAATGTATTGGAAGTGCTTTGATTGTGGCTTTGCTTTCTATGAAATTCTGAATGTTATGTGAATTCTCAACGAATGTTTAATGCCAGACTTAGGTCCGATGATTATGAGTTCCTGACTGAGTATAATATGTGATTGTCTGATATGGCATAATTAGCATTTGATGCATTGGAAGTGTTCTGATTTGATGTTAAATCCTTTATGATATGTGAATTCTCAACGAATGTTGAATGCCGGACTTAGGTCCGATGATTATGAGTTTCTTATTGAATATCATATGTGATTGTTTGATATGGAATAATCAGTAGTTTATGCAATTCATAAAATGCATGCTCAGATAAAGGCGTTGTGACTTGAGTAGCCAGTATGAGTCGCATGCTGATCGCGGCTCTGTCGTTCGATCCGAAAATTGACCTTGGAAACCGGTCAAAATATTAAAATTCCAAGATTGCAGTAACTGAAACCTCGGGTCGTCTCTCTTATTGGAACCGGTGAAAAATGGTTTTTAAAGCTAGCCTAGGTTAAAATTATGCAATTCAAAGCTGATAAAAGTGGGGGTTTGGTTTGTTGCTTAAAACTGGTAAAAGCAATTAAAACTGAAATAAAAGTATAAAAGAATCTTTTTGGAATTTTGGGAATTATGAAATTGGCAAAAACTAAGATTGTAATCAAATTTATAAAATCCTCTTGAAAATGGGCGCAGGTT
>JANZLH020000022.1:2476992-2497620 GCA_026770325.2 Erythroxylum fimbriatum | reverse complement strand
CACGATTAAGAGAGAGAGAGAGTTGAGAGATTTTGACACAGTAATTTTTATACTGGTTCACCCCAAACCGTGGGCTATGTCCAGTCCTCAGATGACTTTCTGAGATTTCACTATCTTTCAAAACTTTACAAGTATTCTTTTCCTCGGAGCCTCTTTAGGTCTCTATATAATCAGTATTCTTTCACTCTTAGCCTCTTCAGGTTATCTGTATCACTTTCAAACTGAAAAGTGTTTTCGAGCTTTGTTACAGAAATGATAGCTCTAATTGTTCGCTCAAAATGTCTCAAATATTACTAAACTTCTAATTTCGCTATGACAGAAGTCTCTAATCTCTTTGACAAGACTAGTATTTATAGCCTTCGTCTTCAACTGCTTCTTGAAAACTGCTTCGTGATTCTTTAAAGAAATGGTTATTCAGTTGAGTTCTGTAACTAACTCAGACTGATGCTTCCGTCTGCTTTTGCTTCCGTCTATTTTTACTTTGCGTCTGCTTTTCATTTGTTTGCTTTTTCTTCTTTAGCTTCCGTCTGCTTTAGCTTCCGTATGCTTTTTCTTCTTTAGCTTCCGTCTGCTTTTGCTTCCATCTGTTTGTACGTTGCGTCTGCTTTTTGTTCGTTTGCTTTTTCTTCTTTAGCTTCGGTCTGCTTTAGCTTCTGTCTACTTTTCATTCATCTGCTTTTGATTCGTCTTCTTTTTTTTCGTCTACTTTTTCTTTCGTCTTCTTTTTTTTCATCTGCTTTTGCTTTCGTCTGCTTTTGCTTTCGTCTGGTTTTCATTCGTCTACTTTTTCGTTTTCGTCTGCTTTTTCATTTTCGTCTACTTTTTGTTTATCATCAAAATAATTAATCTTAAAGTCATTTTGACATAACAGATAGTAATCAAAATTATTGTCTATTATAGGTCATCCACTATAGGTGATCAGGTGGGACAGTCAGCTGACTTAGAATTAGTAGGAGCCAATAGAGAGTCTTTTATACCTTGACCTTAGGGAATGCCTCCTAGAATTATCGAGACAAGGGAGAGGAGGTACGATAGGCTGCGAAAGTAGGGAGTTGTGGACTTCTACGAAAGTACAGACTCTTTAGAGGACGAGGGATGGCTAGAGAGAATAGAGAGAGTCTTCGATCAGATGGACTGTGAGTCGGATGAGAAGTTCAGTTGCGTAGTTTCTTTATTGCAAGGCCCAGCATGTCAGTGGTGGAAGACTATTCTAGGTAGTACACCAGGCCTTGTAATCTTAAGTTGGAAGACTTTATGAAGGCCTCCAAGGAGAATTACTTGCCCAAAATC
Organism: Erythroxylum fimbriatum; assembly: GCA_026770325.2. NCBI lineage: Eukaryota > Viridiplantae > Streptophyta > Magnoliopsida > Malpighiales > Erythroxylaceae > Erythroxylum > Erythroxylum fimbriatum. The sequence goes on along the minus strand of JANZLH020000022.1, from coordinate 2,496,330 downwards.
TGCCTGGGTAGAAAGATGAAGGAGTTTCTGGACTTGAACCAGGGCAGATTATTGGTAGTAGAGTGTGAGATCAAGTTTAATGAGGTAATGGGGTATGCTACTGCCTTGATTCCTACTGAGGAAGATAAGTGTAGAAGATTTGAAGATGGGATGAACATGGAGATCAGGACAAGATTAGAAATCACCAACTTAAGCAGTTTTACTGAGTTGAGAGCTGCCTCAATCAAATTGAGCAGCTATTGAGGGAGAGAAAAGCAGAGAATAGGTAGGAATCCCAAATGAAGAGGCCCAATAAAGTTCAGGGAAGTTTTGACAGAAGATTTACTAAGCGCCAGAATAAATTCTTTCAACCACTGGTTGGATTAAGATAGTCGACGTTCAGACAAATGGGTTGCTTCGTACAATCTGGCAGTGGAAGACGTGCAGTGTCATGCCAGTTACCTAATTGTGAACATTGTGGGAAGAAGCACAGTAGTGAGTGCTGGAGACTGTCTCGAGCTTGCCTAAGATGCGACTCTTTTGATCATCAGATTAGAAATTGTTTTGTCTTTATTGGAGCCTAGTTTGGTATGAGAGAAGGATCAATAATAGAAACTACTATCTAGCAGAGCCGAGCCAGTGGGTCTAGGTAGAGAGGTTGTGGTAAAGATTGGATGAGTTTTGGAAGTCCTACTGTTAGGACTGAGGTGCGAAGCAACTGACCGCAGTCCCAGGCTAAAGTGTATGCTATGACTAGATAGGAGGCTCAGGATTAGTCAGATGTCGTTGTAGGTGTATTGCCTATTTTTGCTTTTGAAGCATTTGCATTACTAGATCCTAGATCTATGCATTCTTTTATCGCGCCGCATCTGGCATGTAGGTTGCATTGTGATAGAAGTTATTAAACCATGGATCAGAGGCGAGTACACCGATATATAGTACCATAGTTATAGGAGAAGTCTGCAAGAGGTGTTTGATTCGAATTGATCAGGCGAAATTAGAGACAGACTTGATTATATTACAGTTAAGGGAGATAGATATTATCTCGGGCATGGATTAGCTGACTGCTAATAGGGCTATCATAAAATGCTATACTAAGGAGGTGGTATTATAATCTCCTAATTAGCTAAGAGTAGTCTTTTGAGGTATTAGTCAAGCAGTGCCAGCTAGGTTGATCTCATTCATGAGTGCTTTGAGGTTGATGCAAGGGGAATGTGAGGCTTATTTGGCCCACTGCATAGATACCCAAACTGAGCAGAATGTACAGGACATTCCTGCTATTAGGGAATTCCTTGATGTGTTTCCTAGAGAATTACCTGGTTTACCTCCAGACTGGGAAACAGAGTTTACGATCGATTTAGTTCCGAGTGCTGCTACTATATCTATTCCTCCATATAGGATGGCACCTAACTAAAGAAGTTGAAGGCTTAGTTACAAGAGTTGCTGGAAAAGGGATTTATTAGACCCAGTATGTCACCATGGGGAGCTTCAGTCTTATTTGTGAAGAAGAAAGATGGAACTTTGAGACTGTGCATCGATTATAGGCAACTGAATCGGGTAACAGTGAAGAATAGGTACCCGTTGCCTAGAATTGATAATTTGTTTGATCAGTTCCAAAGAGCTTAGGTGTTCACTAAGTTGGATTTAAGAACTAGGTACTATAAGCTGAGGCTGATGTACCAAAAAGTGCATTCAAGAGTAGGTATGGCATTTTGAGTTTTTAGTAATGTCATTTGGGTTAACTAATGCCCCAGCTACATTTATGGCTTTGATGAATAAGGTGTTTCAGCCCTACCTGGATTGTTTTGTATTTGTATTTATCGATGATATCCTAGTATACTCAAAGAGTAGAGAAGGACATGTTGATCATCTGAGAGTGATCTTACAGATTATAAGAGAGAAACAATTATATGCCATATTCAGTAAATGTGAATTTTGGTTGATCAAGTAGTATTTCTGGGTCACATAGTGACTAGACAAGGCATACAAGTGGATCCAAATAAGATAGAGGCAGTGATGAAGTAGGAAGCTCCGAAGAATGTATCAGAAATCTAGAGTTTCATAGGATTGGATAGATATTACCGGAGGTATGTCAAGGGGTTCTCGTTGATCTCAGCCCCTCTGACTCAGCTTCTGAGGAAGAATATAGTCTTCAGATGGAATGACAATTGCCATAAGAGTTTTAAGCAGTTGAAACATCGGTTGACTATAGCACTGACGTTAACTATTCCATCAGGAACTAGAGGATATGTAGTATACAGTGATGCTTTGCATCAAGGATTGGGATGTGTTTTGATGTAGTATGGTAAGGTGATAGCCTACGCATCGAGACAATTAAGGTCTCACAAGATAAATTATCTAGTACATGATTTAGAGCTTACCGCAGTTGTTTTTGTTGTAAAGATATGGAGACATTATTTGTATGGAGAGACCTTTCAGATATATACTGATCATAAAAGCTTGAGGTATCTATTGAGTCAGAAGGAATTGAATATAAGACAGAGGAGATGGATAGAGTTGTTAAAAGATTATGACTGTATGATTTAGTATCATCCAGGAAAAGCTAATGTGGTGGTTGATGCTTTAAGTAGAAAGTCGATCAGTAATGTAGCTCAGATTTAGTTATTGAGGTTATTGAGCTTAATTTACTTGAGAGATCTAAATATGGAGTTGAATCTCGAGCAAAATGAGGCACTAATTGCTATATTGAAACTGAGGCCAATGTTGTATGATAGAATTAGAAAGGTACAGAGTAAAGATCCTGAAATGTTGAAGCATATTGAGCGATTGAAAGTGAATCTGGATTCTGAGTTTGAAATGAGGAATAAGACACTGTGGCTAAAGCAGAGGCTATGTGTGCCTAATGTGGATGATTTGAGGAAGGAAATTTTAAAAGAAGCTCATATGGCCACTTATGCTATGCATCCTGGTACCACCAAGATGTATAACACGCTGAAGTAGCATTTCTGGAGGCCTGAAATTAAAAAGTAAGTAGCGGAGTATGTTGCTAAATGTATAATATGCGAGCAGGTTAAGGTGTTGCCTATTCCAGAGTAGAAATGGGAACGAATCACCAAGGATTTAATTATGGGATTGCCAAAGACTCCGAGGCAGAACGATGCTATATGGGTTGTGGTGGACCGATTGACTAAGTCGGCCCATTTCTTACCAGTGAGAGAGAATAACTTACTAGACCAGTTGGCTCGAAGGTATGTGAATCAGATAGTTAGATTGCATGAGGTTCCGATGTCTATTGTATCGGACAAGGATCCCAGATTTACTTCAAGATTTTGGAAGGGCTTGCAGTCAACTATGGGCATAAAGTTAAACTTCAGTATTGCATTTCAGCCTCAAATAGATGGACAAAGTGAGAGGACAATCAAGACTGTTGAGAATATGCTCAGGGAATGTGTATGGGAGTTTCAAGGAGAATGGGATCAGTATATAGCATTGATTGAGTTTGCAAATAATAATCAATATCACATCAGTATCGAGATGGCACCATATGAGGCATTGTATGGTAGAAAGTGTCGATCGCCTTTATATTAGGATGAAGAGGGCTTGAGAATGGTTGACGGCCCAGAATTGATACAAGATATAGTGGATAAGGTGAAACTTATCTGTAGTCAAATTAAAGCGCCTCAGGATAGAAAAAATAGCCATATGGATCAGCATCAAAGGGATAAGAAATACAGTGTAGGAGATAAAGTGTTTCTGAGAGTATCACCTTAGTGAGGAGTGTTGAGGTTCGGTAAAAAGAGCAAACTGAGTCCTAGGTACATTGGTCCATATGAGATAATTGAGAGGATAGTGTTAAGCCAAAATGACTTTACAATTATTGATTTTGATGAAAAACAAATAATAAAGAAAAATAAAGAAAAAGCAGACGGAAGGAAGCTATTTGAAAAGAAGACGGAAGGAAGCTATTTGAAAAGCAGACGGAAGGAAGTGAAGCAAAAAGCAGACGGAAGGAAGCGAAAGAAAAAGCAGACGGAAGGAAGCTATTTGAAAAGCAAAAGGAAGGAAGCTATTTGAGAAGCAGATGGAAGCAAAAGCAGACGGAAGCAAAAGCATACGGAAGAGAAAGCAGACGGAAGAAAAGTAGACGCTAGACGCGAAAGCAGAACACAGACGAAAAATAAAAAGCAAAAAGACACATCAGCTTGAGTTAGTTACAGAACTCAACTGAATAACCGATTCTTGAAAGATCAAGAAGCAGTTGAAGACGAAGCTTATAAATACGAGTTATGTATGTATGTATAGTATACGCCACAAAAAAAGGGCAAAAGGAGAAAAAGAGGAATAAAGTAAAGATACAGAAAATCAGCAATTAATGAAGACCATTTTTCAATTTAACGCAACCTCCGTTGTGGTTTGTCCGCGTCTGCTCCTATCCTTTGACAGCGCTCCTCGAAATTCTACTCTCCGGTGTGTACGCCACTTCCTCTCTTTTTCCTTACATTTTTTCCGTGTCTATCAACTCTCTTGCCTTATGGGGTTTCTTAATCTGCGGTTTGGTGTTTGATTAACTAACGGCTCTCAATCGTTTTGTTTTAATGTACTGATCCCATCAAAGTTTACTTCTTTCTCTGGTTTTCGGAGTTTTTGCATGTTTCATTGTTGCACCCTTTATGAGTAACAATTCTGACTTGTTGTCAGTGATAACAATTGGTGTCTTGCTTTTAAGAGTCGGGGCTATATTTAAGAAACCATCAAATAGCTGTTCATTTGATTGTTTACTTTCACTGAAACAGTTAAGATACAGAGAATCTTGCACGTTAGAGTTAGAGCCGATTTGTTCTTAGTATCAAACCACTAGATAAGCTATATTTGTCTTTAAGAGCTCAAGTCCTTCTTTGTAGAAGCACAAGGCCGAAGACCCCTGGAACCGTGGAATGAACAAAACTTTCTTTACTATACGTTACGATTTCAGTATATGGTAATTTGTATCTATTCCTTCTGTCTGCATTTTGATGGACGGGGTGTGGTACTAGGACTGAAATTCTTTACTTTTTCCCTCTTTGAGAACAGCAACGCGTATTGGACTTTTCTTACTAACTACTCTGTTTCTAATCAAAACCGTTGGTTTCTCAATTCTCCTCTGTTCACTCAAGGACCAATAATTTTACTTCTTTCATAACAGCAAACCAGTTCAGACTAGAAGCTGTAATCTTTCTGTACTTGCGTCTTGTAGCTAAAATTAAGCTCAAATGGGGGAAAACGCTGAGACTCAACTACAAACCAAGCTACAGCAGCACCAAAAGAGGCAGAAACAAGTGCTTCTCTTCTACTGTATTGAATGTGAAGACATTGCAGTGAAGATTGCTGCTCAATCTGACCTCATCACGCTGCAGTCAATTAACTGGAGGTGCATCTATCTCTCTCTCGCACAAATCTATACATATGTGGATGGTATCGTATTTTTCAATCGATATTTGTTATGATTTGGATATTTCTGATTTACTCATGTTCTTGGCATTTTGTCTTAACATTATAAAGTTGAAATATAAAGTTACAGCGTTTTCACTTGAGTAGATGTGAACGGAGATTTTTGCATGCAAGTTTAGATAAAAATATTAAACTTTCGGTGAGAACAGATTTATAGTTCTTCGGTTGGAGATCCTGTTTACCGGTACTAATGGAACATCTGATTTGGAAAACAGTTCTCTGCTTTCATATGAAAATTGAATGTATTTTTTGTAACTGTTAGGTTGATTGTACTAAAGATAAAATAGGTTTAAGTATAGTTTTGTTTTTGAAGAGGATCACTATTACATAAGGGTTATTATTGATGGAACATTCTTGAATTTGGTAGGAACTTTGACGACGGATTTCCAAACCTTTATATAAACAATGCGCATGACATACGCGGTCAGCATGTTGCATTTCTTGCATCGTTTAGTTCTCCGGCAGTTATATTTGAACAACTTTCTGTAATATATGCACTTCCGCGCCTTTTTGTTGCTTCTTTTACACTGGTTCTGCCATTCTTTCCTACTGGCTCCTTTGAGAGAATGGAAGAAGAAGGGGATGTTGCAACTGCATTTACCATGGCAAGGATATTGTCAAATATACCAATATCAAGGGGTGGCCCCACTAGCCTTGTCATCTATGACATTCATGCCCTTCAGGTTTTCCTCTTCCAATGTCTCAGGCTAAACTAAAATCATTACTTATCTAGACTTCTGGTAATGTTCTCTATGTGTTCTCATTTTTCCTGATCTCATGGTTATTCAATTAGTTTTGGCTTTTCCAATACGTCCGGACTGGTGGAGTATGTTTGACGTTCATTTACATTTGTTGACAGTTATTTTACTCCAGAATCATTGTGTTGAGTTTTCCACTAGAACTACCTTTGACATAGTGGTAGACTGTTACCTCTGCAAAATTTCTTGAACAATGTTATTAAAATTTTACTTTTTATTAAGGTTTTACTGGTCAAGAGCTAGTTTTAAGGAAAAGGATAGCCGAAGGGTGGCTTTCTTTGTGCATTTACTTTAACTTATTTTGCAATGTAGCAAAAGACTATCTTTTCTCAATTTGAAATTTTTGACATTGAAAGTGAGATCATTTGGAAAATTACTTGGCTGATTAAGAGATTGGAAGGAGGAGTTCACATTGTCCTATATCACCCATGGGCTTGCATGCAACCATTTGCAATCGTCTCCTATTATTGGGTGATCTTTGCTATTCTCCAATTATTTTGTTTCTCCTCTTCCTGTTTATACATTTTGACTAAAGCATTGAACAATAAATGGATTTTACGGGAATCATGATACTCTATGTCTCCTGATATAGAATTTTAAAAATGGTGCAGTTCTCAGATTCGAACTCTTTGTTGATCTATTTAGGGATCTTCATTCTATCGTTGGGTGGTTTGCTAATCTTTGTGTAGACTTGGAGTTAAAATGCATGGGTTAAATTAGATGTTAAATTCTAAATACATAAGCTTATGCAAGACTTGAAAAGCACTTAGATATCTCATCTTTTCACTTTTGTTCATATAGCTTTGGACCACTTTCTGAATCTTGTTGTCAGATATCTAGTTGCTAAATAATTATGCTTCAATGAACCTTTTGTTGCAGGAACGATTTTATTTTGGAGACCACGTTTTGCCTTTGTTTGAGACCGGGATCCCTCTGTTGAAGCAACGTCTTCATCAGCTTCCTGATGCTGACAAGGTATTCGTGACAGTGCTTGTCTTCCTGAAATGTATTGTTCTTGTTTGGGATTCGAGAAATTACTTCCTCTTGCTCCTGTTACTATCAACCTTGTCATCTCCACTGAGAATGCAAGAAGGATAGTTCTTTTGGAAATTAAGGATAGTTCATTGCTAGCAATCTGAACTTTTGCAGATTATTGTAGCTTTTCCAGATGATGGCGCTTGGAAGCGATTCCACAAACTGTTAGATCAGTTTCCTGTGGTTAGTTTGTACTTTATGGTTCCTGAATTTAATATTACGATCATTTCATCGCGTAACTAAAGTTTCCAACTTTCAGGTAGTGTGCACAAAGGTTCGTGAAGGGGATAAGAGGATAGTTCGTCTAAAGGAGGGGAATCCTGCTGGTTACCATGTTGTTATTGTTGATGATTTGGTGCAATCTGGAGGCACGCTTATTGAATGCCAAGTAAGATTTGAAGTTATCCTGCAATCCCTTGTTTTATAAATCTGTTGTTGAAACTTATTTGTAAATGTTCCTGTATATAGGATGAGGGAAAAGCAAAGAGAAAATTTTCCATGATGTAGACTATAATTACCCACGTTAGTACAAATTAGCCTTAGCATTGATGCTTTCACTCTGTTTTTCATTCCTGTTCTTTTATTTGTGTAGAATATAGCAACATTTTCCACACTGAACGAGACATTTTTGAAGTATTAAAAGGAGGCTTGAGAGTTTGCAGTCAAACTTAGGAGATCAGAAAGACGTGATAATAAGTGACTTCAACTAAATGAATGCTCAATTGGATTTCTAAAGCTTGCTAATGAACTCTAGCTAAAGTGATCTTTATTTAAATAACATATCAGCTGCTTTAGCTTTCTGTTATGGCATCCTTTTCTAATTCTTCATGGAAACTGATATTTTTTCCCCTCTATATTAAAAGATGTTTGCCTTCCTCCCATCTAGTAGAATCCAGACAGAGATACTCACTGGCGCGATTGCTAGTTTATAGAAGATTCAGAGCAAAAGCCCAACATCAACTGCCCTATTTGTCTTGTAATCCAAGAAGCTGTTAAAAGGACCAAAACTCATAAGGCTCTAAGATTCAAGGCAGGAATTTGACGAAGAAGTCAGGCGACTAGTATCATACTATTTATAGGCCTTTATCACATAATCTTGGCATGGGAAATTGGTTGCAAAGAATTGACATCAGTTTTTGATATAGTTCTCTTCTGGAAACACAATTGCCCTTATAGTGAATTATGTGTTTATGTGACTTTGCCATATGTCTGCAACAGTAATGCATAGTATATACTTCGATGTTGAGCAGTTCATCGGGATCTGAATGTTTAACATTGATTATGGTGAATTAAGACATGAAATCTGAGGGTAGGCTTTTGTTTTCTGCTCTTTGTCCTTCAGAAAGTTTTGGCAGCCCATGGTGCAGCAAAAGTGAGTGCATATGTAACCCATGGCGTGTTTCCTAAGCGCTCGTGGGAGAGATTCATACATAAGAATAACGGTCAGAAGCTTCAACTCTTTCTATACTAACTCTTTTTAAACTCAAAATGGATGGCCTTCTTTTACTACAAATATACAAGACATCAACCCATAAAAGCCTTTGTCTGTTACCTTATATATGTTTTTTATTTGTTTACTTTTCCATTTGAACTTGTAAAGATAGCTGTATGATGAGATTCCACCTGTTCCTTTAGTAGGTTTTGAGAAGGCATTTTCCTACTTTTGGATCACGGATTCATGCCCCCAGACTGTCAAAGCTATTGGAAATCAACCCCCATTTGAGGTATTGAGTCTTGCAGGGTCCATTGCCGAAGCTTTACAAATTTGAATGAGATACTTAAATTTGAAGGGTTCCATGTATTTCTATGATCAAGAGGAAGGAGATCTCTAGGAATCCATTTCCAATATGTTGGATAAGGAGAAACTCTGATATCTGCTACTGCGCATGATATTGAAACTTGCCTTCTTGCGTGTGTAACTTTTTCATTTTGTCTTTATGATTAGCGAATATTTTGCATGCCTATTAATCGTTGTAAATTTTAACTTACATCATACTTAAAACCATGCCGCATGAAATATACCAAAAGGCCTGTTTTCATAATCTTGACAGAGAGGCAACATAAGAAGCGTATAGGAATAGGGTAAGGTGGAGTCGGTTCCTAATTGTTAACTTACTATAGTGAATTACAATTGTAACTAAAGTTTAATTTTTTATCAACAAAGTTTTACCGATGTGTTATTTTCCATCTAACTACCCGTCAATCTCATGGGCTCGATGGGATTGGCACAAAAAAAGTTACCTTATTCTTTTACCATTAACAGCATAGCAACTAATAGTTACCCCAATTCTTTACTAACTCCTCTTGTAAGAGCATGGGGCAGTCGAAGTTTTACCTATGAATGGAGAACTAGTGAAACACTCTGTGATAGGGTGTAATCGCTTGGCCCTCTGTTAGGGTGTAGCCACTTGGTCCTTTGAGAGGTGAGTCCGCTTGACCCACCTGTAGAATTTTCTCGAATTCAAAAAAAAAAAAACTAATAGTTACCATAACAAAGGACTTGAATCCTCATCACTAACTTGTGCCACTGGCACTGCCAGTCAATGTATGTAGGCCCAAATTCTACTTGCTTGTATATGTATGTGGGCAAGAGAGAGACCTTTACAATAATATACATAGTGACATTCACAAATTGACTGCTCAAGTGACCCCATACCACAGGGTTATACCGGACATTAGGGTCTGCTCATCTCCCTTTCTATACAATTTTGGTAAACAGCCCTTGATCCCAGATAATCAAACAGACATATGCATATGAATACATAAATAATTTATGCAAGTGGACACCAAGTCACCGTACAAAATGAGGTGAAAAGAAACTAAGATTAAAAGAGAATTCCGATGAAGGGTTATCAGCACAAATTGATGAATACGCATCAGCTGCAGAGTGACTTGACTTCAGTTCTCAACAAAATGCTGCACCTCATTCTTCTCCTTGGTTAATCACAATTTCTTGCTCTAGATATGAACAAAATGCTCTCTGCTTCTGATGATATGATATTATGCAGTATCCATGGACCAAAAGTGGATACTGTTCATCATTCAAGGAATTATATGCTTGTTCCTTGGAATCTCTTCCAAATTTGTACATTTGAAAATACCTACACAAATGTTAGCGCTCCTAGCCACCACTTAAAGGCTAAGAGTAAAATGATCACGGTTAATTCTTCTCGTCCAGACTGCCCTTTGGGCTCTCCAATGAATCCCCGGAGTAAGATCCATCTGGCTGACGGATACATATGTTTAGATTGCCTGATAGTAAAGGTTCCTGGAAACCATAACATACACAAAAGTCAAAGAAAGCAATTAGCAGTTTACCACACCCCTGAATCCTGAAATTTAAAATATCATGTGGACACCGCAATCTACTCTTTACAGAAAAACTCTAAACTGAATTAGATTATTTTGTACAGGGTTTTGTTAGGACATAAGGGCTGTGAAAAGGCAGAACCATGGTCATTGCTTTGAGTCATGCCCATTTTTCTAAAGCCAATTCTTTGCATTTAATAGCTAGTAGATTCTCTTCATCTTGATCCAAACGCACTCTAATGTGATTGACTCAATGACATTCCAGAATCATTAGATCGAACTCGATAACATCATATAAAATATATTACATAGCTATTATTCCAATTATTTTCTGAAATTAAAAAATTAGCTGTAATCAGTGAGATGGTATAATCAGGAGATATTTTCTTATGGCATTATTCAACTATTGTGTTGATTAGAAGTCCTGACCAGAATATATAATTCATAAGTAGACATACAATAATCTGATTGCTTAAATAGGTTCAAGTTAATGCTCAAATAGGCAATGGGCCACATAACACGAGATGTGATATCAAACTGGGTTAGCTAGACATTATATCAAAGTAATCATGTGGTTTTTCCAAAAGAACTCAACATTGACACTGTTCAGTAGGACTATTTAAAAGTAGAAGAGACTGTCATAGTTATACTGCAAAAACTTCAAGAATTTCAGGAGCAAAAACCAAGATCACTATTATCACCTGATCAGAAGTCTCTTCACCCTCAGAATGGAACAGAATTGGACGGCATCGCTTATCTTCGTTCATTAAGCTTGAATTTTGAAAATGAGCCACAAGGGCAGCCTTGCCCTGGATTCGTGCATATGCCAGTGACGCAACCTTTTCACTATTAAACTTCTCCCACTTCTTCCCATTAAAGGCCTGCAAAAATTTAATGGTGTAATGGAGGCAGCATACAGGATATATATGCATAACACTCGTAAATTCATTAATGCCATAATCAAAGGACCAAAATGAACCTCATAGAAAGGAATGATGTGTGAAGGAGACACCATATTGATGAAGGCATATCCTACGTTGCATTTGTTCTGCAACCAAATACCTTCATCTGTCAATACACCTTAATCGCCTAGTTAAACAACCATAAGAACTTGCTTCAACACACAAGTACCTTAAAATCAATTGGCAGATAGAGAAAATCATACGTGCCCTGATGATTTTCATCAATAGCAACCAGCAACATCTTTGAAGTGTACCTAAATGGGCAAAAGGTGACAGTAATGTTCAGTACTTGCCTAGGTTATACTTTAATTTAAGGCATTGGTTGATTATTCTTACTTATTAGGGATATTTTTTATCATTAAAGTAGTCCTGGTATCCTCTCCACTAATAATTTTTTCCAAATCAAGCTGATACTGCTTCTTGCTATCTATTTGGCTCCCACTATTCTCAACTCGTCGAGTTCGACCACGCTCTGCAAATCCATCACCATTCACTGTTCCTGGTCCCGAATAAGAACCTAGGAACATAGGATTATGCCTTGGGAATGATATCATCCTAAAACTAGGTGAACCAGTTTCAGACATACTGCCTTGAAGGCCAAAACTTGCACCCAAAGCTGTAGGAGCACCAATACCCATCATATAACTTCCTGTGTTGCGGTTTAAACCTACTCCACCATAAGCAACTTGATTCAAATAGGATGTTTCCGGTGACTCAGGCAAGAAGCCAAAGTGCCTCTCAAGAGGAACACCAGAGGGGGCTGAACCTACATGATGGTGATGGTGAACATTTGCGAAAGCACCACTTCGACTTGCAGGAGGAAAGGCTTGTCCAGGTCCACTGGATCCAAAAGTGCGTCCAACTGATGGAGTCTGCCAAGCTGTACTAACATGGTCAGGGTATTGATTCGGACTTCCCCAAAGAAATTGAGGACCCGATAATGTTTCAATACCAGATGTCTTGGAGTTTGAATCACCAAAAGCAGAAAGAGGGCCAGGACTTATGCTTAATTTTTGGTCAGGGAAGGAACAAGAGTGCTGATGTGTTGATCCTTGCATTGAGCTTGTGTTACTAAGCAACTGAGTGACCTGATTAGCCCTTCCTTGGTCCTTACCAATAGGAGCAATTTTTGCAGGGTTGGAAACACGAGGAAGAATAGAAGCCAACCCAGGCAAAGTACTTCCATTTACAGGACTTAAAGTTCCAAGGGCCATAGACTTGTTAAGACCATGCAATAGATTATGCTCAACAGGGCTGCCAAATTTTGTCCAATTACCTGCCATGGAAGTAATGCCAAATGAGCCGAAAAAAATGTATTTCCAACAGAGCAAACTAGGAATTTAGACCGAAAAAAAAAGTGTTAAGTTTCGGGTAAAGAAACAAGTATTTCTCTTACCTGGAGGAGAGTTAGCCACTGGGGAACCTACTTGATGTATAAAACTTCGAGCTTCGTCTTGTTCGAGCTCTTGACTTAGTTGCTGCATCAAGCTAAAGATAAAGGATCCTCAACTTCAAGCCCTTTTATCAGTTCCATCGATAAAATATGTAATTTGTTGGATGAAAACGTTGTACTAAAACAAATATGAGAAAAAAGTTCGATAAAATAATGAAGGTAACTAGGGAAGTTGCGTAATTAGAGGATTTTAGAAACTTGGACAGTCAAAGAAAAGGTTTCTTGCATAAGTACTCTACAAAATGAAAAGAAAAAGAAATATATAGTGAGTTGGTATCGAAATCGATGAAATATCGAAAAGACATAACTGGGGATGCTCAAAGAAGCAGCTTCACTAAGAATTGCCAGAACCAACACCATCCTACATATATTAGTTTAAAAGCTCCAACTATGAGTTATTTATATTCTCCTGGATGTTTCACTCTTTCAACAATAAGACCCTCATGCTTTAAATAATGAACAAAGTAGGACAATTGCACTCGCCAATGAAGAATTGGAAAGAAGCAATCTTAAATTGGAACTTGGCATTTCCATAATCAGGTTAAATCTTAAAATTCTAGTTATTAGAGTTATAATAATTTTCATTCAGCATCAGCATTTTAATTGTAAAATAACCAATAGTCAAGTTTTATATTCTTTAAAAATGTCAAGTAAGAACTAAGCCATGTCATTTTCCCATTTCTACGAGTCACTGGTTGAAGATTCATACCCAAAGATGATAGGAAGTGCTGAAGTTTCCAATTAGTCTTGCCAATTAATGCCTAAATATAATCATTCAAAATGTTGTAATTTATATACTCTTTTCACAACAAAAGATAGTTATAATAACAAAGGTTTAACCAAAGGATAGTTTGAGGACAAAGAATGTGTAGTCACAATAGATTGCAAAATCTAGAAATTTACTGACTTACTTTCTACGAGCTCCACCAGGGCGGCTCGGTTCAAGCTTAATACGTTTTCCAGCTATATCACTCCTATTTAGTGCTTTAAGAGCTGCCTCTGCTGCTCTAACATCATAGAATTCAATGAATTTGTGATGCCGTTTATGTGGTGTTTCTCTTATCTGTAGTTTGAATGCAGACAAAACACATCTTATCAAAACAAGTAGGCATGTAAAAGTAGTACAAGCAACAATCAAATTCTTCAAATATTGGCACCTCTTTGATCTCTCCATAAGCCCCAAATTTTCGACGTAGTTCGTCATTTGACACAGATGCATCCAAATTGAAAACTACAAGTGTTCCTTGATTCACATCTTTCTCCGAAGGGTTATCCTGACATTCAGTATGACAAATATACTTCAGATAAATAACCAAATAATAAAAGTAAGTGAAAGCATAACTAGTTTATCTTTTAAACCTTGGGAATTGAAAAGTGAATGTCCAACTTTCTTCTTCTTAATGGCTTATTTTGTAATGCACGCATTGCAGCTCGAGCATCTCGAATGTCATAGTATGAAATCATCACAAAGCCACGATGTTTGCATGCAGTATACAGCGTTCTGATATCACCATATTGCTGCAAAAATTGAAAGGTTATCACACCTTGCTGATCAGCAATCAAGTCAAACACAATTGTTGATTTATTCAACGTACAGGCATATAAATGGACCATCGTCGCTATATTTAAACATAAAGTTATACATGTCTACATATGAAAGTTGAGCTGACTTTTCAAAACCAAATAATTCTCAGTAGCTGATACCCTCAGAATGATGTCCAAATCCCAGCCCTTAGACATTTGCTCATTTACCCTTGCTTTTCCGGGCGTTGGGAAGAAGTTAGCCTTGAATGGGAGATGAAATTAGAAAGTAGAAGTGCATCTAGACATCGACTTTTCAGAACAGTAGCTACAGAGATAAATTAAAAGAAGAAATGGAAAGGGAAGGTAGCAAGAGAGCAGCAGAACAGAAAAATACAGAGTGGGTACCATAGAGAAAAGGAGAAATCAAGAGGCTACGTAGAGCACTTACCATTGGAAAAAAAAATTAACAGCTGTTTCTTATTAAGATTCTGAAAGGCTAAAAATATTTATAATAAGCCAATAAAAACGGAAACAAATCACGTGTTGCCTCAATCTTGCAAACAACAACCACCGCTTATACCCTTAAGGGGTAAGATGTAAAAGAATTTGCGACTCCTAGGCCACTAACTCTGGAGAAACACAATTTCTTCAGTACAGATGAAACATTTAACAGAGTTTATTAAAGAAATGAGAATTCCTATTACCGAATACGGAAGGAATGTTAATCTAACTATAAACAAGCAATTAAAATAAGCCATCATTGTGACCAAACAAGTGATATATGTGACTCTGCAGAGATGATTAAATAATTGAAGCTAAGATGTATCTGAATCTAATTCTACCTCAAAGAGAGATCTCAATTCAGAATCCTCCACATTACTATTGATGTTTCGAACAAATAATGTTCTAGAAGGATGCTCCCCATAGGGGTGTTCTCCAGCCACTGTCCCCGCACCATTTGGAAAAGCATAGTGGCCAATCCCATTAGTTGCTATCCCATCTGAGAAGCTTAGTTTTGAAATTCCAATGTGAAGGCTCTCTTGTGGGTCCAATTCCAACTCCATCCCCCCACCACTGCCAAAGACGTCATCCTCTTCCAAATCCTCCACTTGACTGGGCAGCCTACTGAAGTCAAAATCATCGGCTATGCCAGCCAGAAGCTCATCATCATCAGGAAGCAAGCTCCCTATTGCATTTGTTTCAATATCATCAAATGGATCCTTCAATTCATCTTCTAGGCAAAGCTTGTCTAGATCAGGTGAACCATCATCAACAGACTGGCCATGATACTCTGAATCATTCAAGTTTACTGGAAGCCCAGAAACAGGTGTGTTTAATTATAGATTGTTCCTGCCAATACAAATCATGTGTAGTAAAAATAACTTGTATACATACCCTTTTCATGAGGAAGTACGGGCAATGAGGTAGAAAACAAGCTCGCATCACTTGATGTGTGATATAAATCATTTCGAAGGGGAATGCCCCACGCACCCGTAGCCACTTTCTTAAAAACATTGGCTGCAGGAGTTCCTGCAAAACCTATAGAAAAAGTACTAAGATTAATTAAGATACAACAAATTTGCATATGAAATATATCCCAAATTTCAAGCGAAGAACATGAAGGAAAAAGGGCATCTCCAGAATGACCTGACGCAACATCTTTTAAACTTTCCTCCATTGATCACCTCCTGTTCAGACTAAGAAATTTGGAAAACCAATAAGACATGGAAATGGTAAACTTAAAGCAACAATTTTAGTCTGCACATTATGTAACTATGATCAAATCATTATTAACCAAAATGTCAAATGGGAAGATTACATCTAATCGTCGTCTTTTTCATATAGTAAAATCATTCACATGGGATTATATGTTTATAGTCAAAGTTACCACATTTCCAACCCCAATGCTTCAAAATGTTAGAAAAACGTCTAAATAGAAGTTTGCATGAGAAACATCACTCAGAAAATGAAAAAAAAAAAAGAAGCTAAACAAGGTAATAATAAGGCTAAACACAAAAGAAACAACAATTCTCCCAAGTCAACCCTCGGGAGAAATGAAAAGAAATAGCGCCGAAATTGAACAAAATTGGGTTGGGTTCAATGGGAAGAAGAAGTAAGTGAAATTAAACAAAAGAAAAAAAAACAAACAGAAAAATGAAAATAAAGTAGGTGAGCAGCAGCTAATAAAGGTCTCTCTAAGTCCCAAGTCTCAACTTGAAGTCAACCCCACTCCCAAAACTTATAACCAAACTGAAAAAGACGATCTTTTATAGAAGAAATATAAAAATCCAATGAGTATGATTCTTAATTCCACCAAAAAGTAAACCGCTTCGGCCAGAAAAACAAAAGGCACAATAAGCGATCATTTTCGCAACTTCCCCCAGGAAGAGAAAGAGAGATACAAAGAAGCCATCATCAAGTTGTAAAGTAATCCAATTAAAAACAAACAAATAAAGAGAGAGAGGAGTTACCTGAGTAGATAGAGAGAATTGAATGGGTGAGGTAAAGAAAGAAGTAACATACAGAACAAAGACAAGCAAAAAGAGATAGAGAAGGGGTTCTACTATTTACGTTCTTGATGATCAAACAAAAAGGCCTTTACTTTTTGAGGCAGTGAAGAGAAAGACAAGTTTTGGGGAGTTTGGAGTTTCGTAGAAGGAGACTTGTATCTTTCTTCTACTCCTCTTCTTCTTCCGCCGGAAAACCATACCATACACTACTCTCTTTCTCCCTTCTTTTTCCTCTTTTGTATTTACAATTATTTAATTACACGACATATTTAATCTTATAGAAATAAAAACGAAGAGACCAAAAAATGGGAGGAGGCCCAATGAAGTGTTAAAGAGTAGGAATGAGTAGAGAAGAGAAGACTAAAAAGACAACAATCACTAATTCGTCCTTACTTCAAGCACTTATAAGACAAGATTTTTTGTCAAATATTACTTTGTATTATTCTGTTTCGTGAAATCTCAACTATTTATTTTATAGAACTCACACAAAATTTACATAAATAAATAATTAAAATTTATTAGACACGATAAAATATCATAATATTAGACAGAAGATACTCAACACTTTTACCACTTTCTCACTATTTTGGATGTAAGAAGATATAATCAAATTACAAAATAAAAACCAAAAGAGGTAGATTCGGTTGTATTTGATTTCCGTTTGGCGTCCGTTGACACACGAACACTCCCATCTATTATTAATAAATATCTCACAACTCAATACGACGTTGTTCCCTTACTCGCAGCGTCTCTTTATAATTTTAAGCCCTTTACTTTGTCTGCCACATCTAGTCAGTGACTTATTGTGTCCAAGGTCATCGTACGTGCGTATGTGTGTGGCTTTTGTTTGTTGTTGGTGGCCAATTAAAAGCCTTTAAGCTTAACGAACTTAGATGAAGTTGCGTGCACTTGATTCCGTCTCCTTGTTTAACGCAGTGGATGAGTGGGTGACGTGGTGTTGCGTCGGCTGCTTCACTTCTGAGATACCTCCCACAAATAAAACGCTCCCAATTGTAAACCGACACGTGTTAAATTGAATATCCAGCAGCACGTCTTTTCTCGTTTATTTTTAATTGATAAATGATAATTTTGCTTTTCTGGTATCCACCGTCCGATCGGAATCCAACTTCACTGTTTATGTTACCTAATGCCTAAAATCCACAACTCCGTCGTCAATTTTAATTCCAACTTAGTATCATGAATTCAATTATGTTATGATTTTATTTAATTTTATAATTAAATTGAATAAAGTTAATTAATTAATTATATTTAATTTTTTAGTTAAATATAAATAAATTTAATTTAATAATTATTTAAAAATAATTAAATTTAAAATATATAAATTCAAATTAATAATTAAAATATATTTAAAATAAATATTTAATCTATAAAAAATTATTTTAATAAAATAAAATAAATTTTATCAATAAATATTATATAAGAGACTAAAATAAATTTAATTAATTAAATACATTATCAATTAGTCTTATTTAATGTGTAACTACATCGAACGAAACAGTTTTTTTAATTGAAATAAAAACTAAAAATAATGATAGAATAACATAAATAGAATAAAATATCATACTCTTTTTTTAATAAGAGCCACTTAAATTTATAACTTTTTGTCATACTTAAGAGATATAAAATTTTATATATTTATTGTTTTAAATTATCTTTAAAATATTTTTGTGGATGATTTTTATTATATTTCTTTTGAATTTTTTAACAAAATTATTTTAGGCAAAACAAAATTATGGAAATTATTTTCGCATATGCAATAATTAATTGCATAATAATACCTATTAACATAATTTATCAGAACTTTAATAGTAAATTTATAGAGTTTATATCATTACGAATATATTATTTAAGTAATTTAATAATAAATTTAAAAATAAATAATATCATCTGAGAGGCCTTAATTAAAACATCTACTTCAATTCAATGATGATCATCAACTCCTTCCGTTGACTGTTTGGACATTACATTTAAAATATTCTCTCAGAGACAGTAAAATATCTAAATGTGTTGAAAGTCCAACCCAATCCATCCTGGATATATCTACAAAAAATTATGATATAATATAACAAAGTTTGCAAGATTTTTTTTATTAGAAGAAATTTTATATACGGGCCAAGCAGATACACCTCTCTGAGGACCCAACAAAATTTGCAAGATGCAACATAAGTAGTAGTATAAAAGACCAATGTTGCGATTATACTATATTCAAATTTTACGGATATTTTAGAAATTGAATTGGGTTCGATATCAGTAAAATTTTAAATTGATTAATTATTTAGTTTAATTAGTTTAATAAATTGTGTTATTAAAATTTGATTAATTAATTAATTAATTTTTTA
>JANZLH020000022.1:2440190-2455424 GCA_026770325.2 Erythroxylum fimbriatum | reverse complement strand
AACTTCCTTTTGGAGGTCTAAAGGTGAGAAGTTTCTATTTAGCATAGGGAATTCATCTTCCTTTAAGATTACATCTCTGCTTATATTAGTTTTTTAGCCCCCCCCCCCCCTTTTTGAAGTAGTAAGATTTTATAACCTTTGACTCCCTTTGGATAACTTAGGAATACTCGCTTAATTGCTCTAGGTTCCAGCTTTCCTTCCTTCTGAGGTGCATAAGCAACACATCCGAAAGTCCTCAGGTGAGTTAGGTTAGGTTTGTTACCAATCCACACTTCTTGTGGAGTCTTATAATCATTTGCAGAGGTAGGGAGCCTATTAACTAGATAGGCTGCTATCTTAATAGCCTCTCCCCATAATGCGTGTGAGCAACCTGAAGAGAGTAGCATACATCTAGTCTTTTCTAGGAGTGTCCTATTGAGTCTCTCAGCTACACCATTCTACTGGGGTGTAACTCTTACTGTTTTATGCCTTAGGATACTTTTCTTACTACAATAGTCTTCAAACTCTTTATTGCAGTACTCCAGTCCATTGTCAGTCCTTAGGCATCTTATCTTCTTTCCAGTCTGATTTTCCATAAGGGTATGCCATTTTATGAATTTTTCTAATGCTTCATCTTTTCTCTTCATCGGATATAACCAACATTTTCTAGATTTATCATCTATGATATACATAAAGTATAGGTTCCCTCTTGCAATAGATACTTGAGTTGGCCCCCAGAGATCACTATGAGCATATTCCATGATCTCTGTGGCCCTCTGTGCTCCCTTTTAGAAATTGGATCTGTGATGCTTTCCTAACACATATGATTCACAGAACTTCAGCTTCTTTAGATCTTATTCAGGAAGCAGTCCTTGTTTAAAGAGGTGGAACATACTTTTGTTCCCTGCATGGCCCAACCTTGAATGCCATTTCCTAATTAAATCATGATTTTCCTTCTCAGTAACCTGATTGACTTCGGTAGAGCCAATAACATAGTACAACCCACCTCTTTCAACTCCTTTGATAATGACTCTTCCATCCTTTAGGATTTCTCCGAGTCCATCTTTGGATATGATATAACATCCTTGTTTATCAAACATGCTTTTAGAAATTAAATTCCTCCTTACTCTAGGCACAAATCTGACATTAGTAAGGATTCTCTTCTTCCCATCAAACATGTTGATGGAGACATTCCCAATCCCTTCCATCCTTTGTTGCCCAGAATTTGCCATCTTTACCTTGGCAGTGACTGGTTCAATTGTTATGAACTAGTCTCTATGAGGAGTCACATACATAGTGCAACCTGAGTTGAAAATCCACTCTCTACTTAGGTTTTCATTCTCTTCAATGACTGTTAAAGTCTCATCACCCCTTGAATCTTCTAGTTTCTCCACATTTCCTGCATCTCCACATTGTGCAGCTTTATCCCTTTTCTTCTTTCTGCAGTTCCTTGTAAAATGTCCCTCTTTATCACAGTAGAAACATTTTTTACTTTTTCCCTTTCTCTTCTTTTCCTTACCTTCCTTAGTGTGCTTATCCTTTCCACTTCCCTTCTGCTAATTCCCTTTCTTGCTATTCTTCTTATGTGACTTCTTGTCTTGATTGTTTTCTACAAACATCACTTCTGCCTCTTTCTTGAATGGATTAACATCTACTATTTCTTCCATTAGTGAGTCTAATACCCTCTTGACAGTGAGGGATTTTCCGCTAGCATACTTAATCAACTTCTTAAATGCATTGAATTCATAAGGTAGAGCCTTTAGAATCACGACAGCTTGATGCTCCTGAGAGATCTTTTCATCTGTAGCTTTTAAGTCTTGTACTAACTTAAAGAAATAGTCTAGGTTATCATCTAGGGAGACAGATGTGTTCATCTTGTAGTTAGCAAGATGATGGAGAAGAGTCATCTTGTTAGGAAGACATCTCTTTGCGCATATTTCATTAAGTTTAAGCCACAACTTCTATGCAGTGTTACAATTCTGCACTTTTCTTATCACAATTGGTGATAAGTGAAGCATCAACTTGCAAAGTGCAAGTCTTTGCATCTTGAGTCTTTTTATCGAATCAATTTCAACATCATACTGATCTTCGATAGGCCCATAGCAATCATAAGACTCAAGAGGGGCTTGCATCTGAAGTTTCCAGATGGTGAAGTCTTCCTTAAGACATCTATTTCTTTTCCTACCATCTTGTCTGTAGTTTAAAGAAATAAAAGATGATTTTACGTATAGAAAACTTGATGATCCTTGATGCTTTGAGTAGTCAAGAAATGCCTAGGAGGTTTCGGATAGCTTTGATACCACTTATATTAGGTTAATTGTGCTGTATTGATGTCTTTTATTGTAAAGACTGATAAAGAAAATTGTATCTTACAGGTATTGAAGATTGTGAAAAATAAAGAATACAAGGATTTACTTGGTTCGATAGCTTAAATGCTATCTACGTTCAAAGATCTCACTGTAGTGATTCCATTAGTATAAAAAAAAAAGAGAAAGATTACAGAGATTGAATGTTTTATCAAACACTTGCAAAGAGTCTATGAACTCTCCTAACACCTATAGATAAATACCTTAGCATAGTCTGAAAATTTTCACTCTAATTCTTACACTCTCAAAATTTTGATTACAAAGTATGAGAAAAGTCTTGTGTCTGAAGCCTTGAAGTCTGTCTTATTTATAGGGGTTGAGGCCAGTTGCTTTTAGTTGAGCTTTGACTGAGTCAGATATATTACACGTGCTCCTCACATGATCAACTAATGTATACTTTTGCTGCTGTGCGTATTGTATTGTTGTGGCTGCGTTTTAATTGTCTCCAAATGTGTTAAATATGACAATGTTTTGATCATATGCTTCTGACTCTTGTTTTGTCACGTGTGTCTCATGTACGAGTCCCTTAAGCTTAGTCTTTTGTTTCTCACTAATAAGAACATTCGAGAGTTTATCTCTCTTTCTCTGTTCGACATCTTCAGACACTTCTTTTTCTTTTCTTCGATTCTCCATGTATCTTCTGTGTTTGTTGTATCTGAGTGGAAATTGATGGGGTAAACGTGATTATCATCACAGTTCAAGTCCTCCTACTTCTCCTCATCATGATACAATAAACCTAGAAGTGGAACCTACTTCATTGGAGAGGAATCCTTCAAACTTTTGGATCTTTTTGGATTTGATTCTCAACTCCTTGAAGTATGGTATCCAAATGTTGTTATCTAGTTCTAGGAATATGTCATTCAAATTTTTTTTTTTAACTTTTCAAATCTAGTAACGGAGCCCATAGAAAGGTAGAAAATATAAGGTAAGATTTTTTTTGACATAGATATTTAGTTAGATTCTAGATTGATTGTTTATAAATATTACAGGTACTTTTAAAACATTTTGAAACGTTTGAATCCAAATCAAATTCTAGTGAAAATGTTGGTATTTAATTTGACCTTTTTCTCCTCTTAAGTGACCTAATAAAGGGTTTAGTTAATGGGTCAAAGTCTAGTGAAAAAAAAGATACCTTATTAGTATGAGTTGGGTATTTGTTGAGCTTATGATAAGATCTAATAAGGTTATTATAAATAGGTGTTATATCTTTTGTTTAAGTAAATCTACTTAAATAAATGACCTTTTAACCTGTTAGAAGTTTCGTACTTTAAGAAAAGCATAAAAAAGACCTTGTTGGGATCGTTTAAAACCACTTTCGTCAAGTACCATAGAAAAATTTCTGCGACTTGCTCAAATATTAAGGAGCTTATTTAAAGGTTCTCGTATAAAAATAGAGAGAAAAAGCAGCAAAATTTTTAATTGTCTCTGTTGAATTTTGGGTTGATTGAGAAGGTTCATTTTCTTCAAATCCTACATCAAGCATCGTTTCAAATATGGCAGATGAAAGATATAAAAGTGTATATCAAAATCTTGTATTTCGATCTCTAGCTCTAAAAGAAAAGCATCAAAATCTTCTGTAATCTTCCCTTCTTAACAGGTATGTTAAAGAATTGGGGCTGCAACCGAAATCACATATCAAGACTAGCAAAGATGCACATGTGCTGTATGTGAGTTGGCAACAGAAAACCATTGAGACATTACAAGGTTGACTCCCTGTTAACATGTCAGGGATGGTAATAGAAAACGTGAAAAACATGACCCACCCTATCCAATTTACCGTCATCGGCATACGTCCCTTGAGACGGAGATTTACCATCCCCAAAATGGAAGGGCCTTTCACTTTCACTTTCACATGCCACGTTTGTTTTGTTTTGCGCGTAACTTCCAAGGTGATGGGAGGGAGGTTGTAACGAAATAATTCAATAATATTATTGTTAGGATTATCTTTTCTTTACCTTCCAAGGGGAATTATTGTGAATATGAATGGGCAGCGTGTGCACGTGGGAAATAGTGAAATGTCCCCAGCGAACATCCATGGTCCTTGGAGCTTCCAAGTGGCAAGAAGAGTGCCTCAGCTTATGGTAATAGCCATTGCTATTCGCTGTCTTATTTATGTTTCTGTCTAGTCTGGTGTCTCCATCTCCAACTGTAGCTATTGGTAGTAAATAGTAATACTAAATAAAAAGAAATACTGTAAGTTAACCAAGCAAAGCTCCATCCGAATCCCATCCAAGTAACGTAAAGCCAGCGACAGCGAAGCAAACCGCCAGCTTTTGTTTCTGAATTCTTACTCCATCTTCTGAACACACAGTTACATTAATGCCCCTTCCTTATCTTGTTTGTATCTGCAGTCGTACTTTACGAGAATACCCCTGAAGCTCCCTAGATTCGTGGCTATTCAACTTTTTCTTTTTCCAATTTTAATTTTGTGTCGGTGTGCTGTATAAATCCGCACCCACCTCACTCACCCTTTCTTTGTTTCACTATAATACCCTAAGCCCCCAAATAAACAACAAGAAGAAGAATAGGAACCTTTTTCCTTCAGCCTCCGTTTACCTTATCGGAATTTGTATATGTATTTAGTAGGGATAGAGAGAGAGGGATCGGTGGGGTTTGGTGGTAGTGAATTAACGAGGAATTTGTGTGTTTTATGCTGCTAGGTTTGAGTGGGAGTTATTGGAAGAGGGAGGAGGAAGAGTTTATGAGTGGATTGTTATTGGTGGTGGTGAAGGAATTAACGAGACCAAGTGTAAAAGGGTGGGATTGTGGGTTGTCGATAAGGAGTCGGAGTCGATGGGGCAAATGTGGTTGAGATTTCGTACCTAACAACCATTTACATCCCTTTCTTTTTCGTCGTCTACTCGCATTACTTGGATTTTACTTTTACTTGTTTGTTTTTGGTTCCAAGATCAAGGGCTTCAAGCTATGCAGCACCAAGATCCACGAAAAAAGGTACATTCTTTAGTTCTTTTTTCTTCCATTTCCAATTATTTGTCATTGCTACATTTGTATATGATGAGGTTTTTGCTTATTATACGAATTGCAATCAAAGAGAAAATTTTGGTTTTACGTTATTGTTTGGATTTGTAAGTTTGCAGTTCAGAACTAATTCTGTTTGACAGACTGGTGAGATTCTAGAAATGTTATTGAAAAAAAATAGGGGTTGTTGGGGTGGTCTGTTTTGCCTTTCATCTCTGATGAATACCCATGATGTAATATAATGCGTTTTGGTATTTGGTAATGTGGGAGATTGATGTTTTCTGCAATAACGGACGGACAGTCAGGCTCCACACCCAGACACGTTGTCGTCTGCAAACTGTTTCAAGTTTTTCTTTTATATTTGAAAATTTTCTGTTTTTACCTACTAGTAACAGCTTCGTTCAATGTTATTATCTTCTGCTGATATGGTTTCCAGCTTATTGCGTTTATTTTTCTCTTCATATTCTTTGACGATTTCTGTAAGTAATATTCCTATTTTTCCTTTTCAGTCTTAAGCTGAACAAGTTTTTACTTGATTTGTGATTTTCATCCAATGTTTTTAACAATTTCCTGTTAAACCATCTTGCACTTGCATCATTATCAATATTACCTGCATTTCAAATTTTGCTGCTTCAATTATTAAACGGCTGGAAAGTTAAATGTTTGCCTGCTTGCCAAGGAAATTAAAGTTTCAGTGTGACTTTGAGTTACAAAGTTTTGGAAACTTGTGCTGCTTCCAGCCATCCAATTCTTTCTTGTTTGTCTTCTTCTGGTCTGTGATCTTTCTCTGTTGTTAATTATTTCCATGTTTCCCTCTTTGTTCTGCTGAATGGCAAGTAATGATGCAATTGCATATACAATATCAAACTCTTTTCTAATGGTTAGGTGGCAGACTAGAAATGGCTGTGGATTTTCACATGATCGAATATAAACTGCAGATAGGATTACATTCATGTATCAGTTTTCAGAATCAAGTACAATGTTTTCTTCTCTAATATAATGTCTCATCCTTCTCTGCTTTAATGGTATCTGAGTATTTCCACATGCTACAGAACTCAACAGATATGGACTTCTTCTCTGAATATGGTGATGCCAATAAGTATAAAATTCAGGAAGTTATTGGAAAAGGAAGCTATGGTGTTGTTTGCTCAGCGATAGACACTCACACTGGTGAAAAAGTAGCAATAAAAAAGATTCATGATATTTTTGAACACATTTCAGATGCTGCTCGTATCCTTCGTGAGATAAAACTACTTAGACTCTTAAGACACCCCGATATCGTGGAAATTAAACATATTATGCTTCCACCATCAAGAAGGGATTTTAAGGATATTTATGTGGTTTTTGAGCTCATGGAATCAGATCTTCATCAAGTCATCAAAGCGAATGATGACTTGACACGGGAACACTATCAGTTTTTCCTTTACCAGCTACTTCGTGCCTTAAAGTACATCCATACAGGTACTATTATAGATAAAAAAAGCTATTGTATATAATTTTGGTGGTCACTTGCAATTTGTATCTTCAAGATTTGCCAATAATGAGGACTTGCCTTTGGTCAATGCCAATGTCTTTCCATTTTTGTATTTGCTGCTTGTAATCTGCTTGCTGTTGGAAGCTTGGAAATCACGATATTGTATGCCATTTCAATTCTTTTCTTCTATTTTCTTGTCTCTGGTTTTTTCCTTAATTTTTATTACATTAAATCTTTCTTTTCATGGCTGCAGCAAATGTATACCATAGAGATCTAAAGCCGAAGAATATATTGGCAAATGCAAACTGTAAACTTAAAATCTGTGATTTTGGGTTGGCCAGAGTAGCCTTCAGTGATACACCCACAACAGTATTCTGGACAGTAAGTCCCACTGATTAATTTACTGTTGGCTTTTACTTTCTAGTTTTAACTTGCATTTTCTTTGTGCATAAAGATTTTTCTTTTTAAGTTTTCATTGTACCTTTGCAGGATTATGTTGCTACAAGATGGTATAGAGCTCCAGAACTGTGTGGATCATTTTTTTCTAGGGTATGAATTTTATTTCATATACGCCATTATTTCTTGTAGATTTGAACTATGTAATGCATTGGCTTTGTTTAATGTTTGTTTATCTTTGATTCTTGATTCTTTAGGCATGGGCTTTGAACTAAACCAGATGGTGGGTTTTTTGCAGGGATGGCAATGGGCTGGCCCATGGGCTGGTCTTGCTAATTTTTTAAAAATTAAAAGTGTAAAACAACGGTTTTTCTTAATTGAGTCTGGGCTTGGGGCCTACCCGAAGCCTAACTTTTCTAAGCAAAATTATGTCGTTCTGTTTAGAAAAATTGGGCCTCAGACCGGTTTGTGCCTAATTTGACTCATGGGCCTGCCCATTGAAAACACTTGAATTTAGGCCCATGGGCCATCACATTGCCATCCCTAATTTTCTGGTTGCATATGGTTATTTTATCGTCTTCTCATAGGGTTTTGTGAGATAGAGTTAGGAATGTAAGCATTACACATCTATTGCAATGTAAGCTCTCTGATTGGAGATAATTAGGTTTTTGGATTATTTGGTAGATAGAATGTCTCATCCGTTTGAGATGAAAGTTGCATTAGGTTCTCGTCTGATCAAAGGAAAGAGAAAAGGATGATTTAAACACATTTTGCTAAGTATTATTGTCGATTATTTTCTTCTCATTTTTTGTGTGGTAAAGAATATTCTCAAGTGTCTGCAGACTAAACATTTATAGTCATTGCCACTGTACAGACCATTTTTTGCCGACTATGCATATCCATGTGAACATTATCAAGCCCTATCTGATATATGTGGATTTCAAGGAATTAAAGTATTGCCTTTCATGAAATTATGACAAGATGCCTCTGATTCAGGAGTATATATTAGACCTAGGAATATCAGTCAAAATATTCATTTCCTTCCAGACAAATGCTATGGAAGTTGTTGAAATGCTTTTATGTTGCACTTAAACTAATCTGATGCTATAGTGTTTTTAAGATCATGTAAATATTAGCTTATTCTGACTAATTTAAAAGTTCATGCAGGGTTCTCTGGAATTTTTTGACCAACATATGTATCTACTTTGCAGTATACACCAGCAATTGATATATGGAGTATAGGCTGCATATTTGCTGAAGTACTGACTGGAAGACCTCTCTTTCCTGGAAAAAATGTTGTCCACCAACTTGATTTGATCACTGATCTGCTTGGCACACCATCATTAGATACAATTTCTCGGGTACGCAAATTTTGTTTGGAGTGTACTTTTAACTTGATGTATGTCCCAGTCATGGTCTCTACCAACATGCAAGCCTAAACCACAACCATACTTGTACCCATCCCCATTTTACTGGGTGTTCAGGGCTGTTCAATTTTCTATACTCTCAGTTTTAGATCACCCCAAAAAAGAAAAAGTTGCAACTTTGTGGCTAATGCTTTTTGGATATAGGTTCGAAATGACAAGGCAAGGAGGTATTTAACTAGCATGAGAAAAAAAATGCCTGTTCCGTTCGCTCAGAAATTTCCAAATGCAGATCCTTTGGCTCTACGTTTGCTGGAAAGGCTGCTTGCTTTTGATCCAAAAGACCGCCCAAGTGCTGAAGAGGTTTGCCATATCATATCAAATTGAATGATATCTGTTTTTTTTTTTGAACGTTCTGACCCTGTTCCTAAGGAACTTTAATGTTGCTCATCTTTTATTAGCTGTCCTGAGATTACTAAATGTGATTAGTTTGTGGTGAGGTTTTTACTTGCTTAGGTATGCATTGTAATATCTATTTGATATTTATCAGGCACTGGCAGATCCTTACTTCAAGGGGCTCGCAAAGATTGAGAGGGAGCCTTCTTGTCAGCCAATAACTAAGATGGAGTTTGAGTTTGAGAGACGAAGAGTTACAAAGGAGGACATAAGAGAGCTAATTTTTCGGGAGATACTAGAGTACCATCCTCAACTGCTCAAGGACTACATAAATGGAACTGAGAGGACCAATTTTCTATACCCTAGGTTCTAACTTTCTCAATTCTTTGTGATTCATTTCATGGATCAAGTTATTACAGACAGCTTACAATGCCACTTTCCTCTGATTCTGATCTATCTTATGACAGTGCTGTTGATCAATTCCGCAAACAGTTTGCACATCTTGAGGAAAATGCCGGGAAAGTTGGGCCAGTAATTCCACTTGAAAGAAAGCATACATCTCTTCCTAGGTAATTTTCTTCAATCATTTCTTTTTCATTATTATGTTTTCAAATCTTTTTTGTGTGTTCAAAGTACAAGTTCTGGTAGTTTATTAGTGTTTGGGTTATATATGATATGTGAGCTGGTGATCAGGCTCTTGGTTAATATTTTAATAATTCTGATTGTGTTTTATTAGTGTATGGGCTTTAGAATTTAGCTTCGGTATATTTATTCAAGTGTTCTAAGTGTTGATTTACTTTACTTTTTCATTTGCCCGTTAGTTGATGTCCTTTCACTTCACGATGTAAAAAATTGGCTAGGCGCATGCTCCAGGGCTGATGGGCTTTGGTATCACATCCTTAAAGCCAAATATTTAAAAAATGGAGATTTTCTAGATTAGTGAGAAATTGTCCCCCTTTTTGGCAAGGTTCCATTCAGTCGAGTAACAAACAATGTCAAATTTATATCCTCTTACCTTTTTTTTTTTTTTGGAACTCTCAGAACAAGGACTGATTGTTTATGCTTTCTGGGAGATTGTAATAGAATGGCCCCATGAAATTCCTTTGCTTTCCATCTACTACCCTGTATGCAATCCAAACAACCTATTGGTTATGTTTAGCAAATTGATTGGTGTTCGTGTGTGCTTTGTTTAATAAAATAAATGTGCAGTTAGGAAGAAAAATGAGTGATGAAGGGGAACCTACAAGCTGTGCATTTGCTTGTTACGGTTGACTGCTCAATCCTAGATCAGTTTTGTGTGGTAGTGTTCCATCAGTGATGTTTGATGTGCTTGAACTTGAATTTATATTTGTGGTAGATTTTGTCTACAGATAATCCGGATAACATTAATATTGTTATTTTTGCACACTCCATGGTGCATATTTTCCGATTATCATGATATTTTATTGTGCATCAAAAATAAATTACACTTATTGGCTGCAGAATTTTTGATCATAACAACTATGTTTAAATAGGCAACTTTTATAAACTTTTTTTTTCTGGAATTGCCTGTTGCAGGTCTACAATTGTAAACTCAAATGCGGTCCCTCCACGGGAACAACAAACCGTTCCTTCTTTAAAAGACCGGCAGTCTACGGAAAAGGTATACGGCAAAAGTCCTGGAGAATGTGAAGGAATTCCTGTAAATATATCAAGAACTATACAGTCAGCACAAAGAATTCCACTAGGTACAGTAAGACTCAACTTGTGCTGTTCATACAAGCGGTATTGTTATTTTTTAAAGTATCCATGTAATAAATTCTTATCGTTGTTTTCACAGCTAAAGCAGGAAAGCTTGTTGGACCATATGAGACTGGAAGTATGATTAATGATGCCTATGATCCAAGAACATACATCAGAAGCGCAGTCCTTCCATCTCAGGTTGCCCCTCCTGCATATTGTTACTACAAATCTAGCACAAGAAACCAAGATAGATCTACCATGGAAGCTGAGAGGAACTTGTCCTCACAAAATCAAGTGCAACAATGGGGCGTGGTTACCAAATTTTCTCCTGATGTCGCAATTAACATCGACTCCAACCCATTTTTCATGACTAGGGTGGGAGTGAATAAGGTGGAACATCCTAATGAGTGCATTACAATCGACACAAACTTGTTGCAGACTAAGGTTCAATATGGTGGGATTGGTGTCTCCGCAGCAAGTACAGGTGCTCACATGAAGGTAGGTACGGTTCAGTACAGTAGGACTAGGATGTCTTAGAAGAATTGAGTAACCATGTTCAAGATGAGCGATGAACGTAGAATTTCAGGGAGAAAATGGAAGTATTTGCAGTGGCTGGAAGTAATGGGAGGCGTTAAAGAGGTGCAAATAGTTGAAAGGTTTTCTCAAGCCGGCCATAGAAGACTGTAAATCCAGGAAAGAAACTCAACACACTTGAAAGTGTATTATAGGTCAATCTAGTGATTATCCAGGAAAGAAACTCAACTCACTTGAAAGTGTATTATAGGTCACTCTAATAAATCGAACCCTTGCCTTGCCCTCCCCATACATGTGCCAATATGATGGTTCATAACCTTGCCCCGTTTTCCTCGGTTGCTATTATTTACGTGAGACTGAAATATTGGTTCTATGGGATAGGGATAGTTAAAAGATCATTGCTTGACAGGCAATGCAATCGATAGACTGGAGATGAAATTCCCTTTTATTTTATTAAGACGAAAGACATCAATGTTATGCAAGAGGTCTATAAGAACAGAAACTCCTCTTCATCTTCATACATGTGGCTCATGTCCGATCTTGCCTTCCTGATTTCCAGCCTGACTCCCCTGGTCTGACTTCTGAGCCATAGCATTTCGATTTGTCAACGGGACATAATTTCAATCTTCATCTGTTCACCCTAAACGTTAACAAAAAGCTCCTAACTTGAATCATGTCTCACTGCTTAGAACATCCAAAATTGCGAAAAGAAATTAGATACATAAATTAAAAAACACAAAACAAAAATGATGAAAACCCTATGGCTTCCTTCCCTTACACAATAACAACTGCATCTCATGCACTCTAAAACAAATAAATACAGAAACCAAAACGAAAGGGGGTTTTAATCTCCTTTTCAATTTGTAATTTTATTTTTATTATAAATTGAATGAAGTTCAAAATTTTTATTATAATTTCTCAAAAAATTATGATGATATTTTATATTTTAAAATAATTAACTGTTTATTTTAAAAAGAGAAGACATAATTTTATATAAAGAATACAAAATAATTAAAATTTAAAGGAAGGAAAAAAAAATAAAAGTAACAACTGAGTTAAGAAAGCAAATAAAAAATTAATTTCGTAAACAAAAAGAAATGCAAACGACCAACAAGGGTTTTTGATAGTTTTATTTTATTATAAATTAGACTTTTGTGTATTTTTAAACAATTCTAATTAATATTTAAAATTGGTAAAGTTCAAAAGTTTTATTATAATTTGTTCAAAAATTAAAGAAGAACACAATGTTTTCAAATAATTAATTTTAATTTTTAAAAAGAACACAATTTTATTTAAAGAATACAAATAATTAAAATTAAAATGTATAGTCGCCTATAAAATTAAATGTATTTGATAAATAGAAACCAAGGTTAAAGATTCTATAGATTTTCCAATTGATGCAAACTACTAATGAAGATTTTTTTTTAAATTAGGAGTTTTGTAAAAATAATTTCAAAAGATAAACGGATTTTGGGTCAAATATAAATAAGTACATCTCTTAAGGTTAAAACTTAAAAGTGTAATTTAAATATATTTATTATAATAAATATAGCAAGAAATGAAAATACATATAACTTCTATTCCTTATTATATTAGAGTACAAAATAAAATATAAAATTACTAATCATTTAATTATAACATATTACCAAATGAAATCTTTCCTTACTTATTCTTTTCTTTTGGCACCATATCCTTACTTAATTCTTATCAATTAGAATATTGTCACGTGCATACACGTGACAGTAACATAAACACGAGGTACCCAAAGCTCAATTCCACTTTCTATTTAATGATATCTCATACTGCCCAGTTGTTTTCCCGTCTGAGACAAACAGCAAGCTCTTGGCCAGTTATAGCACTCTCATGTTGGAGATGTTCCCACGGCAAAGAGATTAGTCACTGATTTCGTGGGCGCACCAAAAAAAAAAAGTGGTCAAGATACTTATTTACGTCCACCAGCTGCTTGACGAAACACCCAGCCGCCTGAAACCCTTTTGCCATCTCCAAGATAAACCCGTCCCGTCTGTTTGTTTCACCGTCCATTTTTGTGGAACTAAGGAGCTTTGTTCTAGAGCTCAACTCGAATGATCTTTGGTCAAGGCTAGATGGACGATAGAGCCTTTATTATAGTTCTCCAAATGCTGTTCACTGGCACTTTTGCAACGAGCTCTGTTCAAGGTTTTAAATTTCTGTGAAGGTGGCCGAAATTGGTGTCTCCATTGGGTTTTGAAGGTGAGAGGAGATAAAGGAGAGACTTTTGTCTTCCTCTCGTTCTGTGCTTTTGGTTAATGCGTTTTCCTTTAGTTATGCTGCTTCAACTTTTTAACATCTTCTCTTCTGTGAATACCGAACAAATTAAAAAGTTGAACCCCTATCTTCTGCTACATAGGTGTTATCATTTTGAACCAGAAAAGGGTTCAAACAAGGCACTGTCTTTAGCACCTAAAATGCCACAAAATGATGTCGCAATTTTCTGGGATTTGGACAACTCACTCCCAAAGTCATTCCCTCCATATGAGGCTGCCGTTAGGCTAAAAAATTCAGTATCCTCATTTGGGGCTGTTAGGTACATGGTGGCTTACGCAAATCGTCACACTTCTAGATATGTGCCGAAAGCTGTTAGAGAGCAAAGAAAAGAGAGGGAATTGTTGAATCAGTTAGAGAAGCGCGGTGCGATTAAACCAGTGGAACCGTATCTCTGTAGGGTTTGTGGGAGAAAATTTTATAACAATGAGAAATTGATCAATCATTTCAAGCAAATTCACGAACGTGAACATCAAAAAAGGTTGAATCAGTTGGAATCTGCCAGAGGGAAACGGAGACTAAAACTAGTTGGCAGGTATGCGGTGAAGATGGAGAAGTATAAGAATGCATCAAGAGATATTCTTCTAACTCCAAAAGTGAGGTACAGTCTGGTGGATGAACTGAAAAGAGCAGGGGTTTGGGTTAGGACTGTGTCAGATGAGCCACAGGCAACAGATGTGGCATTGAGGGAACATATGGTGGATGTAATGGATAAGAGGAAAGCCGAATGCCTAGTGCTTGTATCAGATGACTCTGATTTTGTTGATGTTCTGGAGGAGGCAAAGCTAAGATGTATAAAGACAGTTGCTGTTGGTGACACCAATGATGGGGCGTTGAAGAGAGTTGCTGATGCTAGGTTTTCTTGGCAGGAAATTCTTATGGGGAAGGCCAAGAAAGAAGCTCCCTTAGTTGTTGGACAATGGCGAGACCGTGATATTCTCAAGAGATTGGAGTGGAAGTACAATCCTGAAAAGGACAAAGAAATACATGAGCCATTTTTTACGAACAAAATATTGCATTAGTTGTTAATTGATTTTGTCAGTGGTTATTTGATGGCTGATTCTATAGTTGATTTGATCAATGCATAATATTATTTGTTTATTAAAAATATTTGATAAAATTAATTATTTAGTATTAGCTGTTGATGTGTAAAACGTCTTGTGAGGGTATGATTTTAAAAAAGTAAGCACATGAATATTAATATTTCGTTGAATTTTATTGTAAGAATTTATATTTAGATATTTAATTTTATAAAAACTAAGTTTATAACTTTAATAAAAAACATAATAATAATAATAATCTAATGTTAAATTCTCTATTAATATGAATGATGCAGCGAGTTACATCATATTAGTGTTTTTATATAATATTTATGAATTTTATTATTTAATAAATTAAAATATCTATAACTATAGTCTGACACAGATACAATATATAGTAGTTATATCAAAGTTATGAATACCGTACCGGACTCGGTATCAGATTGAGATTTGGAATGGAACTGTATCAGTACCGGGTACCGTTTCGGATAATTTTTTAAATTTATAAAATGGTCCCTACAATTTTTAAAATTTGCAAAATAGTCCATTAGTATATTATATTATTATACAGTTGTACAGTTGTATACTTTGCTAGTTTACTGCTTACATCAATCATGTTTTCAAAAATCTTAATAATAAATAATAATGACAATTCATATGAAATAAAAATAATTTTTAAA
>JANZLH020000022.1:2343482-2359926 GCA_026770325.2 Erythroxylum fimbriatum | reverse complement strand
AATTAGATTAGAATGTTTTACTTTTTAAATTAAAAAAAACGTTTTCTAAATTATAATTTGTAAAAAGTGTACTTTGTTGAAAATTATTTTCAATTAATTTTATTAAAGGAGTAAGAATGGAAATGGTTTTCGATTATTAATTTGAAAAATATTTTTAAATCAAATTAAAATTTCATAGGAATTTAATTCATTTTGGAATCAATAAGTTAAATCTTATTTAAAATTTTCAAAGAGTTAAAAATATTATTTTGAATTATAAAGATCAATAATTAGAATCAGACAAAACTTGATGTTTCATACATATAGTTTGATTATTTTGGCATGAGAAATTGCATAGTATTAATATATTTTTGATATATTTGATTGCATGTTTTATATGTGTGGTATGATTATATATAATTTATGTTTGATGAGACAAATAAATTAAATCTCTCGTTAAAATATTAAGTACACGTTAAGAATGTGACTGTTGTTTTTTATTATTTAAGCATAAAACCAAAGTTCTCTGTATTGTAAGGCTTGTTGAGTGAGTCAAGGCCCCCCTTTAACTTGAATATGTTTTGTCTTAGTTAGTGGGTTCTACTTAACTAAATTTGTAGGATTTGGATGAGTGACTCATGCTTATATGAATATAGGGTCAGGGTTAGGACTAACATATAAGATATATTTTTTGTAA
Source organism: Erythroxylum fimbriatum (assembly GCA_026770325.2). Classification (NCBI taxonomy): domain Eukaryota; kingdom Viridiplantae; phylum Streptophyta; class Magnoliopsida; order Malpighiales; family Erythroxylaceae; genus Erythroxylum; species Erythroxylum fimbriatum. The sequence goes on along the minus strand of JANZLH020000022.1, from coordinate 2,359,250 downwards.
GAGTTGTCACCTAATGGATCTGGGAGTTACATGAGAAGTGATTGATAAGGATATTATCTACCTTAATTAAGTTTAGTTGGTGTGTTGAGTGGCTCAAGATCAACTAAATCTAAATAGGATCCTAACCTACTAGATATATTATGGTAATCTTTCTACATAGTATTAAGGGTGGGTAAATGCCCAATTTTGGGCTAAAATTTGTCGGGTTTGATCAATTTAGGGCCAAACATTATAATCTACTCAATTAAGGCCCAAACGTTATTAAGTCTACTCAATTTTAGGCTATTTTGGATGGAATTGGCAGTGTAATATACGCGTCGTTAAGTCTAAGTGAGATGTCTTACGTGGCATTTTAAGGACCTATTTTCTGACACCTTCCTTATTTCCAATGTTACGTTGGTCTTTTCACAACTCAAAACTTTCACCAAGAGGGAATTCCAACTAGACCACTGTGGTCAAGGATCTACTTTCTGCCTCTACCATAGCCATGTCCTCACCATCTTATATTTCTTGTGTCAGCAGTCTTAGGCATATGTAGTTTTTACGTTATAATCATAACAATTTATAATAGAAACTAGAAAACAACCACATAATATACTAACACAAATTGTTCCCTTCGGATGACATATATAATTGGTAATATCAAATAAGTAATTAGTACAGTGAACCGGGTTGTGTCCGTTTGTCTTGAACTAAACCTATATGATATACGGTTGATGCTTCATGCTTGCAATTTTTTCTTTTGCTCTGTTTCATACGATGTGTGGCTATTACATTAGTCAACTTACCTTCCACTCCTAGCTAAGAACAAAAAAAAAGAATATTGTCATTTAATATGTTACCAAAAATCAATTCCTTACTATATTAGGAAATTGAATGAGAAATATTACTTGACATGTTACAAAACATTACCATTTTAAAAGCGTGGAGATCTATTTCTTTACAATTAGATGGTGATGAACAAGGATTGCAGTTGAATGTTATGATCTTCTTGTGGTGTATCTATATCAACACTACATTCATGCATATGTAACATATTAGGTTAGTATATGTATGCTAAAGCTATCTAAACTATTTTCCTCTATATCCATATTAGCTCTTCAAGTTTTTCTTTTATTTTACGGTCAGAAATGGCCCTTTAGTTACGTATTCATGCCATATGCTATAATGATTCTATAACCATATCAACTGAAATATCGTAACACCCATAGCTAATCGTAAATATTTCTCACCTTGTGTTACACATATTTATATATGTATATAGAGCTATAGCTTAGTAGTTATGGTAGAGACTGGATTTCTTACAAATTAATAGAGTTGGAACATAAGATAATATGAATTTGGACTTATCAAGACGTGTGGGGACAAAGAAGAACGGGAAGTCCTTTTTGAGGTATTGGCATAGGATTGACAACGATCTTCTCATTAGGAATTAGCTTCTGAAACTTGAATCTTTTCACCAAGTTGTGCATGAACACTAATATTTCCAGTCTAGCATATTCCTTTCTAGGACACATTTGAGGTCCTCCACCAAACGGGACATATGTGTATGGTGCTAGACCATTTCTTTTAAATCAAGTTGGATCGAACATTTTTGGTTTAGAGAAGTACTTTAGACTTCTATATGTTAAACTTGCACTCCAATACAACTGCATACATACAAGACATCACGTGGAAATTTATCTATTTTTCTACTTCACAAGATGCCGAACTTCTACTAAAATTTTATGCCCTTGACAGAATCAGGCTCGAAAACTTCCTCATCCATACTATTCATAATAACATTAACGTTTTCTTCTAGAATCATATATACTCTTTTCAAGACATCTCCAACATGATCACTAGTAGCGACATGGTGTGCATAGTCTGGGAAGAACTTGACCTCTTCTACAACCTTTATCACTCTTTCACTTAGTGCACATCCTTGCGGTTCTTTCAGATTTCACAGAAGCTCTTGAATGATATTTGTATAAATGGTTTCATATGAAATACCATACCAAGTAAAAAGCTAAGTTGCTCAAATTGTAGGACCAAGTATGCAAGAGACTAACGCTCTCAATGTGTATCACATCAAATGGTTTCCCAGTTGAGTTTTGAGCTTCAAATTGCATCAAATTGTTTCCCAATTGAATTTTGAGATTTAAATTATTTCCAGACTACAGATTGGTCCAAATGGTTAGCAGCTATCAGCTTTGAGAGGTGAAAGTATAAGTTGCTAGTTTGATGTTTTGGGAAAGACGTGTTGGGGAGAGAACAAATCAAAATGTGAAGCTCATGCCCTCTTTTGGCAAGAGCAAGATGAAGGGTCAAAGCATGCCGCTCTAGTCTGCTAAAGATCGATGAGGCCATTTCTTGATGAAAACCGTAATTTTAAAGAGCTTTCATAGTGGTTTTGAAGAAAACAAGAGTTGATTCTAGGCTGATGGAAAAGAAAGGTGATCTATAAGATGAGGACAGTTCTGATTTTGGACTGTCATTTAGTTGCTGAAATAGCAAAGGCTAGACCAGCAACATTAGAAGAGGAACAAAATGAAGGATAATGTAGATAAGATGGAAACAATGAAGCAGAAACAACGAAAATATTAGTGAAGTTGTTGATGAATCTATTCCACTTGCATGTAATTTTAAATATGAAAAGAAGTTTGAGTTGACAATATGAATCATAAAGACCTAAAAATATTCGTACAAAAACAAATACATACATATGGCCGACAAATCCTAACATTCATGTGGCTGAAACAGAAAAAACACAAACTCCAAGCAAGCAAACAAATCCTAACATTAATTATATCCCTCAATCATATCTCTTCTCCTAAACAATTTTTTTAAAAAATATTAGAAATCTTATATTATATTGAACAAAATGAGGTCAAAGTAGGAGGAGAGTTACTGATTAATTGTGGTTTGATAAGCCATTATTGCATAATAAAATACTAAAGTCTAACAAGGTTCTCTTTATTAGTATATAGCTTAGCTTTGATTCTAAAGATGGTGTAGTCTTACACAACTTTGCATCTTCTTCTACTACGTAGTACGCTTTGGTGATGTTTTCTCTTTTTCTTTTCCCATCCTTCAAAGGAAAAGAAGGTCACTATATATTTACCAACAAATTTAGATATATAACGTTGAAGAATATCCTATTTTTTCTGTGTTGAAACCATTAATATATATAACCAGGAAGCAATTTCTGTTTCTAACAACCAACGATGGTTTCCTTTACTTCTGTTGATTCTTTCTAGAGATGTATGATGTACATGCTATTACCTAACAATGTTTTATAAGTATTTGATGTATTAATATTAGTGTAAATAAGCAAAAGGGTTTTGTTTCCATTCTTGGTTTATCTCTTCTTCTTCTTTCATGTCTCTCTACTCTTCTTCTCTTTCCTCTAATCTATAACTTACATGCATGATTGTATACTTTAATAAATATTAAGGTTTAAATTTTCTAGTCTATATATACATAATACTAAGCTAAGATTATGGAGGAAAATCGATCGATAATAGAATGTGGAAGCTGAAGATAGCATAGAGAGATCCATGGCTGACAACAACTAATAATCACATAGGAAGACAATATTGGGACTTTGATACTGATGTGGGAACTCCTAAAGAACACGCAAGTGGAAAGGGTCTGTCAGGAATTCAAGAAAAATCAGTTTAGAATCAAGCAAGGTTCTGATCTCCTAATGAGGATGCAGATAAGTATTAAATTCATCAGTAGAGATAAAACTTTTAAAATTTTGTGAATAAAATTGACTGATAATACCTGAAAATTCTAATGTTGGCAATTTCATTAAATTGTAAAGTAATGTAATATTTGTTATGCTAGTGATTGCATCATCTATCTATCTTTCTATAAAATTAAATTTCAACTACAACAAAAATAATAAACGATTGTTGCAATTTAATTATACTTCATTAAACAAAATTGTTGACTTATGCAGATGCAGAAGGAGAACCCGTATCCTCTACGACCTCTAGCCGTGAAAGTGAAGAATGAGTTGGAAAAGATAACAGAAGAAGCAATGGCAATGACACTGAGAAGGGGTATTGGTTCCTTATCTTCCATTTAGGCTACACTCGTATGCCAAATCTGTTAGTCACTTGTTTTAGATCCAACCCTTGGTAATTAATTAACTTACTATACCTACCTACCTGAGTAAATTAATTCATTATTTTCTCCTTTCAGTGTATAAAATTAATAAAGAACTATCCATCATTATAATAAATTCAAATGCTCAATAATAATCTCTTTTCTTAATACTCATTCAGGTTATGGCATTATACGTGAGTGGGGGGCTTAACACTGTATTTCCTTCTGAACACCAAAAGGAACCCATACAATATTTATACAATCATCCAAGTATGGTATAGTATGCTTTATATATATGTATAAAGATTGGATATTCTCAAGTATCATTAGTTTGGTGATGCTTATTATTAGTTAAAACTCATTTTAATTAACTTGGAATGATCATCAAAGAACGAAGATGGTAGGTGGGGGTTTCACATAAAAGGAATATTTGGTTCAACGTTTAACTACATATGTCTGAGACTGCTGGGATAAGAAACAGAAGATGATAAGGACATAGCTATGGCCAGAGGAAGAAACTGGATCTTTGACCACGGTGGTCTAATTGGAATATCCTCTTGGTGAAACTTCTAGGTCGCGGTAAGACCAATGTAACATTGGAAATAAGGAAGGTGTCAAAAAATAGGTCACCAAAATGCCACACAAGACATCTCACTCAAACTTAACAACGCAAGTATTACACTGCCAAATTTTCATCGAAAATAGCGTAACATTGAGTAGACTCGATAATGTTTGGACCTTAATTTATCATATTATAATGTTTAGCCCTCAATTGATCAAAACAAACAACTTTTAGCCCCAAATTGGGCATTAAGCCTATTAAGGGCTATTGTTTTGAATAAAATAGTGAGAGTAACCAAATGATCAAAGTTCTAATCTTATTTGGTAGTCATAGCATATAACTAATACTTGGTTTTCTTACATTTGCACTTTTTTCTGAGTAGAAATTGCTTTTTTAGTATAGTTAATACTAAGTTGATAGCAAACCAAATTTCTTGGACATAGGTTAGGTTTGAAAAGAGTTCTCAAAGATAGATAGAAAAGATATATGTCTATTATGTAATTTTTCTATTAATCCCTATAGAGGATTTGGTGCCAAAAAGTTTTAGAAATATATCAATGTCATATAGATGAAAAATGTACAAATATTTTGAGTTGATTAATGTCCTATAAATTTTAATAATAATATGTAAGATATATGTTAACACTATAATGCAACATGTAAACTGTTGCATAAAGTAGAGCAGCAAGGTGTAGTGCCTTGGTAGAATTGATCCACTCAATTTAGCTCACTAAAAGCATAAATATGGACTACAAATAAAGGAATGTTCTATAGTATAATAGTAGGAAAGATGATTGCATAAATTTTATTGCCTATACGTGATATGATAAAGATCATATATATTTCTACTGTATGCTTTTGAATATTTGATACTGAATTTGGATTTAAAATTATTATAATGTTTTAAGTGTAATAAGAAATAGATTCTTGAGTAAAAGTTGTTGACCTAAATTTATATAAATAGTTTTTATGAGTTGCATCAAAGAAGACTTATGATTAACATAAGTGACAAGAACACAAAGTAAGATAATTGTGACTATCCTTTTATTCCATGTTGGTTAAATCAACATGATGAGATATAAAACTTGTGAAACTTGTTAAGTTGAAGAATAACCAATTCATCCTTTAGTGAAAGGAAGGTAATGATATTGAATTGCTAAATCTTATACATAGGATGTATGAGATGTAATAACAATTTATAAAAGGCTGTACTTGTATTTCATTAAATATACTATTGACTTTATATCATATATATTAAATGAAATATTGATTAAAATTTTAAAATTTTATAAATTTGACTAGAAATTAAGTATTGAGAATATTGAATCAGTTTGATAAGATTGATATGGTGAGTTTTAAATTTTATTGATTATGTATAAGGAATGAGATTCTTTAGTGTATATCTCTATAACTAAAATACACAATAGTGTAAATTTATGTAATGAGAAAATACAATATGAGATATTATATGACGCAACATTTATATATTCTATACAAATGCCTAGTAAAATAAGTTACCTTCAATGGTTCTAATTAAATCGATTAATAATATTTCATATAAGATATGGAGTTTAAGATTTTGGGATGTGAAGCTCAGTTAAAGCTTGTATTATCCAACAAATTTAGAACTAAATCAGATACTAAAATTTTATGAGATATCCAAAAGGTTATATATAATTATACAAACCCATTAAACAAAATATTTATTTTAATAAATGTTTATAGGATAATGGTTATCAAGATAAGTAGTAGGAGTAAGATGAAGTTTGAAAAGGTTCAAATATTATGATAATACATATAATTGGAACTAGTACATTTATTGATATATTTGATGTATAGTTGAAAGGTTACGAGATGTTGAAAGATTCTCTTTTATGATGAATTTAAATTATTTGTTTTAGAGATTATCGTGATTTTATCATATCTAGAAGAAGGTTAGTAGAAGTATAGTTATACTCTTCAATAGGAATGTGTAGAGACATAATACTGATAGAGAACAATAATTCATATTTCCAAATGCTTAATATAAGATAACCAAATAAATATTCTTATTAGATATGAAAAGGTAATAACTTAACCCTGAGAATTAGGTCTATAAAGATAGATACAAAATTTGTTTACCTATTCTGATTCAAAGCATGTAGATAATATACTAAATTTATTTAGTATTTGAGATATCTAATACTTATGAAGTATTAAAAATATCTATTATTCTATGTATAAGTTAATATTGGAGTTCAAGGTTATGTGATATTAACTTTAGAACTAAATCCTAGTTTAGGTATTTTATCTAAAAACAAAATTATTTTGAGATTAAAACGGTTCCAATGTAGCATTAATTGCAAAGATAAAATATATTTTCATTTAGTTAAAATGATTAATTGGATCAAGAAGTTCTTTATTAAACTTGCTTTAGTTCCTTACATTGTTCAGACAATAATATATAGTCTATAACATAAGAGCCAATGAGCATACGAAAGGAGGCAAGGTCTCATCAAAGATCCAAATATGTGTTTAGGAATTTTCTCTAAATTATAATGATAATTAAGAATAAAGGTGTAAGATTTAAATGAATGCTTACTATAGAGCATCTTACAAATTCTCTTATTAAACCATTGTCCTAATAGTAGCATGATAATCGAGACTGTTGGCTTATACCCTATATCTAATTGGTTGGTTACAGTTTAATGACCTAATTATTTAAAGAAAATCTTTATCTTGTACATATTCAAATGGATATAACAAATTCTATGGATAAATGTACATTATAAATAAAATTATGGTAAGATCATAATTATGAGATGCATATTGTATTTATGTATTATCTCTAAATTGTTCCTAGTCATTATTTTATTAAGACTTGATATCAATAGAGCATAAAAAGACTAGTGCAAGTTATGTTTCTTCCTTACGAAGGAATTAGTCGATCTCATAGACTATAATATATAGAAACTTAAACAAACATATGGATACTTGTTAGAGAACAAGTTTCCTGAACTGACCATGTATGGTAATTCCATTTGAAACATTACTTATCTTCTATGAAATTCTCATTGCAATGATTATATAAGTGATCCTTTGATTTAAGACCTCCAAAGTATCTTATATAAGAATTGTTATATTTTGATATTACTTATGACCTATTTTAGTTAAGAATAGCTCGATAGGTAGTTATTAGATACAACATAAACTATATGGAGATAGTTAAATGATTAATATAGGATTCATCATCCTAAAGCAATTACGGAGAATGTTCCATTTTTCTCCATTAGTATTGATCTAGAAAATCCTTGGTCATAGTAGAATGAAACTTTGAAAATAGTTTTCAAATGTCATTAATTAAATCAATCAATAATAGTAAAAAACTGATATGATTGGGCTCAAATAGAGTGGACATTGATTATATATTCTACGTCTAATTAGAACATAGTATGATGAAAGGATTGTATTATACAAAAAAATTATACATGGAAAGGTTAGTCAAAACTACTTTGACATTCTTAAATATTTGGGTGACCATAATGGCATTGTTTGATGCTAATCTTGATCTATAAATATAAATTGTTTAATTAGAGAACTAAAGATGAATTAAAGGAGTTTAATTTATGTAATCCTAACTATGATTGAGGGATATATCCATTAGTAATATATTTGGAAACTTAATAGGTCTCACACAAGTTGAAAAGGAAAAAGGTTTTTAATCAAATTGATTGTAAATTTTGAGAAACTTTATGAAAAAATATAAGATATTTAATAAATAAGGATCAATATGAGATATTAGATCTTATTTGAACTCAATTGGTATTTAATTACAATTAAATGTAATTCTAAATAAGTCTAATTGAAACTAAAATTTTATTTCTATTAAATCACAAAAGTTCCAAAACTTATTATAAATAGGTTTAAGCTTTAAAGGAGGTAGTACTTCTTGCCTAACCCTCTCTACAATAGTTGTAGAGTTCTCTCATAATGTTTTGTGATATTATTAGATACAGTGGTTGAGATAAACCAATTTCATAACGGGCTTAAGGAAAATGAAAAGAAAAATGACGAAGTTTCACAATAAGGTTACTTTATTATTTTTATATGTTAATTATATTATAGAATTTTAAGTAATATGGTTTTTAGAAAATCAAACAAAAAAATTTCTTTCGTATTTCATTATGTGTAAGATTGAATCTTGTCCCAATTTTGCAATATGGTTCTATCTTAAGATGACAAGAATCATATGTGATAAGAGAAGAAATATGCTTTCTTGGAAGAAAACGAAAGATGGGAGCAAGAGAAGTGACAACCAAAAGAAGTTAATCTCCTTAAGTTTCCTCCAAAAGCAATGTTTTTGCACACATATATAAAAAAAAATATCAATTTAAAATGATATAGCCTTTCCCTAAACATTATTGTACGTATATATATTTATCATGTCTGTCAGTTTTAATTGAATGGTCATTGTTTTCCTCATATTTCTTTCCAGCTTAAATTTATGTCTTTGATGACAATGATAAGGTCATGTGATCAACTTTGCCAGCATGTTTTAGTAAAACTTTAGTAGCCAAGTTGAGGTCACTCCTTTATTAGACGCCTATATAAAAGATCTAATCATTCCATGAAGAAATGTTTAAGGTTAATGCCATGGATAGTGAGATAAGGGGGATACATATCATATCCTGCCAGATTAATAACAATTGTAACCTATCAGACTATACTTACCTCAGAATTTAAAGAATATTTAGAATATATAGAAATGTATTTCGGCCATAATAAAAATATTAAGAGGATAGAGGATATCATAAGGCACTTGTTATAAAATCACAAATGACTTGAAATTGGGTTGAAGACACAGCCTCCCTTGTAGTTTAAGAAATTTTCGAAAATCTCTTGATCTTCAAAATTCTAAAAAAAAAAACTCCTTTTATTTTTTATTTCTTTAAGAAATACTCGTTTTCTTAGACTTTAGTAAAACAATTAGATGAAACACACATAGTATGAACATTAAACGTAGACTAATTAATTGCTATTTACATAATGATTTAACCTAGCGCTTAAACTCGAATCGAACTATTTAAAAACTAATAATTTATTATAATAATTTTAAATTATTAATTTAAATCAAATTTAATTGGTTAAGTTTAAAAGTTGAGTTGGGTTATCATATTAGTAACATTTATTTTTTTTCTAGAAAATTAAAACTGGAAGGAATTTTTTGAAATTTTTAAACATCATAGAGTTTTTCTAAGATTTCTTAAACTATGAAAGATGTTTATATTTTTACCCTTTGAATTTTTAAGCCAAATATTAACGTGAATATGATTAAGTTTGGCTCATAAGGAATTGGATGTAAGAAAATAAAACATTGTGATTAACCTAAGTAAAAAAGAGGCATGAAAGGTTTTTGCGACGCTTACAATTTCAAGAAAGATAGTACTAACTTGGGGTGAAAAAAAATTCAAAGGAAAAGGTAAATTATAAAACAATTTTAATGTTATTCAATTTTTAATACTAACCAAACTTTGAAAAGTGGTTTTAAAATATTCCACTTTCTAAATTTTCACAGAATAATCAATCCTTAGCTCCATATTTAATGATGCTAATGTATATTGTCATGCCAAATATTTATATTTACTATATTTTTCGTTAATGATTTTATAAAATTTAAAGTAATTTTGGCTTTTTGAAAGCCTATTAACAACATATATTGTCGCATTTATGTTTATCATATTTGTGCATTAATCATAACAGAATTTAAAGTGATTGAATTTTGAGAAGTTAAATAAAAGTTTTGTTTTTATTTCGTATTACGTGAGATGATCCCACCCTAGTTTCCAATATGGCTTTACCTTAAAATATAGAGAATCGCATGGGATAAAAGAACAAATAAGTTTGCTTGGAAGAAAATCAAGGATGAGAGCAAGATTAGTGCTGGCTAAAAGAAGTTAATCTCCTTAGGTTCGTAATGTTTTTACACACTTATAAACAAAAACCGCAATTCAAAACGATATACCCTTTCTTTAAACATTGTCGTGGATATATATATGTATTTATCATGTCCATCGTTTTTAATTGAATGGTCGTTGTTTCTCTCTTTTTTCTAATCCAAACGTATGGTGTATATGGCTAACTTTGGCTCATAGGAAATTGAAAATAGTAAAATAGAACATTATGATAAACCAAAGTAAAAAAGAGGGCCAAAAAAAAAAAGGTTTTACGACTTAATACTAATTGGGGTGGGAAAAGAAAAAAATAAAGTTTCAAAAAGAAAAAAGGTAAATTATGAAAATTATAAATTTTACTCAATTTTGTAATATTAGTCCAATGTTAAAAAACTAATTACAAAATGTTAATTTTAATTTTTGGGAAAAGAACTCGTTGTTATCCTCACCAATGTTTTAAAAACCGGATTGGATATCGAACCAGTCGAAGGAAAGATTTAAGATTTGAAGATTCATCCGGTAGTGATCTGCTATGAAACCGGTATATAATAAAAAAGAAGTAAATAAAAAAATACATCAATATTTATTATTATATAATGAATTAATAATAAATAAATATGAGTTTAATATAAAACTTAAAATCAAAATAAAAATTGTATTTCTGAAAGAAGTTGTGTCTCATCATCGTCAAAACTTCCAAATTCTTCAGCGCTATTTAAAGATTCGTAAACTACGTTTTTATGCAAAGTATTTGCACCAACTTCTTATATTGCATTAAAATAATTACTAATTAGTAATGTATAAAATTATTCTCAATTGTAAACTTGTAATACAGAATACTATTAACTTACATATGATTAAAATAAGATATGAACTGACCATCAGTAGATGTTCTTAATTTATTCGTTTTGACAAATGCATTTTCTTCATAAATTGCCTTTTTAAATTCATTATACTCAAGATCAAGCGATGGTTCTTCATTTTTGATCCAAAAACAGTATATTCAATACAATCAATATCAATTGGAACATATGTTTTCTTTCTACTAAGCGCTCTGAATACATAATAGAGAAATTATAAAGTTAATAATAAAAATAAAATTAATGAAAATAAAAACAAAACTATAAAATACTTGTTCTTCATTCTCAAATTATAAGTAACGTAAATAGGGTCATTTGAATGAATCCGTTCAAAAATGCCCCAATTACGTTCACAACCTGATGCAGAAGTTGTTTGGTTGAGTAAGCTAATAGTGAGTTTTCTCAATATTGGAACACTATCATCGAATAATCTCCACCACTCATCTATATTTTAAATTAGTAGTTATGATAAATGAAAATATATATTATTAATAAGTAAATAATGAATTAAAAGTATAAAACTTTCCTGGCTGCATTTTTTCATTATAAGTTCTCTCTTTGCTAATGATTTAGCCAAACTCTTTAAACCTTCACGATATAATTTAATTTCATTTATTGCTTATGATTGCTCTTCAATAGTGAAAATACCTATGCATTCAATCACATAAAACAAACCGCCTATAATATTAATTGTACATGCATCTCCACTATATAAGCAATAAGGATTGAGAAAATAAGCTGCTAAGTGGATCCTTTGAGTAAGATGCTTATCCCATCGTATATCAATATTATCCATATAAGGTTTGTACAATTTCTCCTTCCCTTTAAAAAGATTTATTTTTTAAATTGTCTCAAATTTATAATATACAAGCCTTATATTACACTAAATAGACTATATTAGAAGCTTCAACGTACTTGATAAAAGTTATTCCAATATTACAATAAACTAAGAAATTAATCAAGGTTCTTTGTATTTGATCAGTCCACCCTTATGCCATAATAGTGCATCCTATTGATTCCCAACTAGAGTTATATGTATCCACAATTATCTGACATTCCTTTTTAAATCTTAAAGCAAAGGCACATGCAGCTCATAATAAGATGGTACCTTAAATCTTGGACCTATTGCTATTGTAGCATCTATTACTTCTTGAAAAAATGGTGAGTTTAAAGCATTTAAAGGAATACATGAATGATAGGACCATCTAACCCATGCTCTTTTACATCACAAAACAACATCCTTATCAACCAAAACACTTTTTATAACAAGTTGAAAACCACGAGTAGTTTTTAGAGAAATATAAGAATCTATGTTAGTAGTAGCTTTCCTTTTTCTTTATCTAATACTTGTGGTATTTTATCATCTCCAAAAGATATATCACGAGTCTCTTTATTTTCCTTTTTCTTTTTTACTTGTTGCTACAAATATTTTCTAATCATATTTTCTAATCATATCACGTACATCAAATGATACTTTTTTGCAAGAAGCAATATTACCCTTAATACCAACAAGATGTTCTTTCATTCTAGAAATTCCTCCAATTTTAAATATTCTACCGTAAAGCCTATAGTTATATTGGATATTCCCATCAAATGCTTGAGAAGAAGAAAAATAATTCCAAGCTAGATCGCACTTACCCCGAGTAGATGATGATTTCATATTTCCCATTATGTTTTTACCACAAAAGTATAAAAAATAATTGGATATACTATTGTTAGGGAAAAAGTCTCCTACTGAAATAATTCTCATATAAAATTGCTCTTCAAGATACTATTTTTCAACAATTTATGAACCTTGTCCCATTGACTAAGGTATGTCGTAAATATATGTCAGAAAAGCAAAGACAAAAGGTTATGCTATTGGTGTGTCTGTTTGTATAGCTTGTCTTTGCTTTAAAAAAGATTTTTCCAGTGTGGAAGTAAAGTGAGAGGATGTAGAGTCGAGATGATTTATGGTCAAATGAATGTTTAAATTGTTTTTATACTTATATCCTTTTGTGTGTGATACCATAACAGAGAGACATATATAGTCTTGTCTAAATTTGTATTTATGTTTCTCAGTTTAATATTGAATATTAGCTTAGATAACTTGAAAGTAAATACCACCAGTGTGAAACAAAAACATTAAAGTTAAAGATTTAGTTTTGTAGTCATGTTTTCTAATAGGATAAAGTCAAAAATTTTCAAGGCACACAAATGGAACATACATATACAGAAGACCAACAGCAAAATGGATACATAGTATACCAACAGGATGTTACTCACTTTACTTTGCTCCAGCAATTGCCCCACTTCAAATAGGCTCACCAAAATATTAGTAGTTTTTTTGGTGTTTTAGATCAATAAATTGAATACTTCAAAGAGTATATATAACCTAACTATCAAAATCGCACATTGATATGAAATAATGTTCTAACTGTTATAGAAAACCAATTAATCAATACTAATGGATCCTTATCTCCTTGTCTATTAATATATTGAAATGTTAAATAACACAAAACAAATTGAATACTTCAAAGAATGACCAACTATTAATAGAGTATATAATAGAGTTCTAACTGTTACAGACAATGTTTTAATCAATACCACTATTATGGATCCTTATCTCCTTATTTGTTAGCCTTGAAAAAAAATTAGAACTCTATAAAAACTAGAATTAGCATTTCAATTCAAAACTCATTATAATTTTTTGCTCTCTCAGTCAGATGTAGAGATTAGTGATACCGGTCTCAAAGATCCATGATTTCGTTGCCACTATACCTCCATTTAATTCGTTGATCTAGAGCAAAGGACCAACACCATTACAGTGAACTAATCCATCCAAGACATGAGTCTATATATCAAAAGTAACATGTTCCAATCTCTTACTCTAGTGGTTGTTTGGTTATATGATCAGATGATGCTTTCTTTTGGAGACAAAATTGCCACTCCATCCTAAATCACAAAACCAAAGATTGAAAGAAGATTCAAAAATTAATGCAACAACTGTAGGCCTCACCTCAGATATAAAAGAATTAGCAATAACATTAAAAGAAATTACCACTCCAAAATATTCTCCAAATGATAGGTTGTCTGATAGCAGAAACGAATAACTCATCAGAGAATGAAGAGCAATAATAAAACATAAGATGACCAAACAAACCACAAATCTCCGTCAACTCTGAATGAGAGATCAACAAAAGAAGCACTAATTTCAAGAAAGAATGAAAGATTTAAACTAAAACAAGCATTACAGAGACATAGACCCCCTCACATGGCTCACTTTCTGCATCTATGGATTACCCATAGTAGCCACCCAAGGAAAGTCACAATAGCTACCCAAGGAGAGTCAATAGGGCTCAATTTTTGCATTTATAGGTTACATGCATCTATGGAGACGGTGAGATATGGTGAAGAGAAGATGATGAAGAGAAGATGGTGAAGAGGTGAGAGACACATCGATTTCTAAATGAAATCTAAAGGGTTTAAGTTTAGGTATATCTATATCATTGAACCGATTGAGAAGATGATGAAGGGGCGAGAGACAAAGAATGAAATTTGAAGGCTTTCAGTTTAGATATATTTGTATTATTGAAACGGTTAAACAAGTTTGATGAAAACTGACCGATTCTCTTATAAATTGGTCAATTATCATATTGATAGGTTATTAACTAAAATCGAACCAGATAACTAGCCGGTTCAGATTTTTTCTACTCAGACATGTCAGTCCTATCCGGTCCAATTTTTAAAACCTTGATCCTTACATTGATAATGGTTACACAGATTGTCACGTCACTAAACCCATTAAATACATAGCTAACATGTAGCTAATTAATGCTACATCAGTTTAAATATTAAAAGAAAGACTTGAAACCCTAAAATATATCTCTAATGTTGTCTTCTCATCTTTTAGTTTTTAATCAAATATCATTGTCTTATATTTCTCCACCCTAATACAATAGCAATTACCTAAAAAGCTTATTAATTAGCAATGATGAGCCTAAGTAAAAAATAGGCAAGCAAGGTTTTTACAACTCTTAAAATTTCAAGGATAATACTAAGTGGAGTGGGAAAAGAAAAATGAAAGTTTCAAAAAGAAAACGATATATAGCGAGATATTGATATTTTGTAAATATTTGTAATATTTAGTGTATTGTGTGTAGGAAAATCCCGGTGTGTGCATCACATGCACACGGTGCGGAAAAACAAAATTTTTTGATCCGGGACCTTCCCGAAAGCCAGGATCCATGTGTCTATATAACAATGTCAAACCATAACGACCAAAGGAGACCGTTTCTAACGGTATCCACGCAGAGGTCGGAGAACCTAACCGGGGCAAACC
>JANZLH020000022.1:2285797-2296302 GCA_026770325.2 Erythroxylum fimbriatum | reverse complement strand
CGGATTAAGGGCAGAGCAGCCTACCAAGTAGGCGACAAGGCTGCCAACACCAGATGTTGGAGCCAATCGACAATTGACGAAATTCTACAAGGCTACCAACACGAGATGTCGGAATTAACCGACAAACGAGTAATCGACCGACATCGACAAGGTTGCCAACACAAGGTGTTGGAACCGCACGACATCATTCGGCTACGGCCTTCAACATC
The DNA here is from genome assembly GCA_026770325.2 of Erythroxylum fimbriatum. NCBI lineage: Eukaryota > Viridiplantae > Streptophyta > Magnoliopsida > Malpighiales > Erythroxylaceae > Erythroxylum > Erythroxylum fimbriatum. The sequence goes on along the minus strand of JANZLH020000022.1, from coordinate 2,296,093 downwards.
GCTCGGCTACGGCCTTCGACATCGCTCGGCTACGGCCTACGACATAGTCTCGCCTTTGAGCAACGCTCGGGACTCGACAAATGAATAATCGACCGATCGACTGACAAATGAATAATCGACCGATCGACTGACAAATGAATAATCGACCGATCGACTGACAAACGAATGATCGACAATCGAACCATCGGTCGGCAATCAGCCAATTATTCGACAATGACCGACCTCTCGACCTGTCGCTCGGCCTGGATACCCAGATCAATCTGCTCGCATCGGAGCGAGCGATTGACCGACTCGCTTCAGGCATACCAGTTCATTATATGCTACCTAAGAGGGTAGCCCGTAGCCTGTCTTGCAACGCCAGCGATAGTTCGAAGTTCCATCCGACCAAATTGAAAGAGCAAACGAAAGAAGTGAGAATAAGATTCTTTTTATTTTTTATTTTTATTTTCAATAAATTTGCCCTGATCACAAGCCCGACCAGGTGAGCATTCAGAAAAGAAACATTTTTCCTACCCGATCTACTACGAATATTATCTTTCCTACCCGATCTACTACAGATATTGTCTGTCCTACCCAATCTACTGCACGTATCATCAATGAGCTTCTCCATCCCAAAGTCGAACAATCTGTCCGACGCAAGAGGATCCTTATAAGTCCTGTGGCAGCCACATTTGAACCGTCACCGGACCTCGTCAGGAATTACCTCTCGCTCCATCTCAATCGTCAGGAACTACCTCTCACTTTATTTCGATCATCCCTTTCTCCCCCTCTGGAAAAAAGGCATGATCTTGGCACTGGCAAAGCAATTTTGGACGGAAAAAGGAAGAAAGAACGCGTGAAGGACGCATTCTGACGACAAGGGATGAAAAGATAAAAGACGAAGGGTAGAGGCTAAGGAAGCCATACAGAATGAGAAAAAATTATCCAACCCAGAATTTATAGTATCAGTTGAACAAACAGGCCAATCCGGATTGAATACGTGGAAAAATCTAAGAGGCTGAAATGACGTGGCAAACGAAGGAACACCCGTAATTGTGCGTGATAAATGCACGGCAGTCCAAGAGAAGCGACGTTCCGACTTTCGGTGATGCCTAGAAGAGGCAGACCGTCAATAACAATTACGTCAAGCGTTGTGGATTTCGGCGCCCGTGCGGCAGTCGAGAGAACGCATCGTTTCAGATTTCGGACGGCGCTTAGAAGATATGAATTGTCAAGTATTGAGTACGCTTAGCCCATACCCTGGCGTTGCCGATCGATCGACCTCCCTGTCTCGACATAAGCCAATTGATCGCCCTTCCTTAACACGATTTAACCGATCGACCGGCTGTCACCCAAACGATAGCTCGCTAGCTCGGTCGGCTTCCTCTCATAAAAATTATTGCACGTAGGGCATTGACCTCCGAGCGACCGGCCTCACCACAAGTCGTCGCACAGATAGGTCGCACAGTCCTTATGTACTCCTTCGACCCTTCTCTTCGATCAGACTCGAGGAGTGAGGGGGGCTTATGGACTGGTCGGCTGGACTGGCTTTACCAGGTCCAGCTCTAGACCCGAATGGCGATGGCCTAACAACCACGGCCCACTCGGCCCGTCAGGAGTTAGACTCCCATGCAAACGCAAAGACCTATGTAAACCTAGCGACAACTCTAGGTATATAAGGTATAATTCTACTGTAATTCAGGTAGGACAAATCAACCCCACTTTTCTCTGTTTACAGCAGCCAAAACCCTACAAAAATACTGACTTGATCGTCGGAGGGGCCTTCCGGGAATCAACCCCCGACGTGCCTTCATCTGTTTTGCAGGTATCTCACAGCCAGAATTGCACGAGTCATGGATCAGAACAACGACGGTCAACTTCAGCAGAATCCGGCTGAACCAAACTATATTAGTTTTTAGTTTAAATTTTAAAAATGACTATATCATTTTTTTTAATTTTGAGATAAATCAAACATAACAGTGTACACTTAGCTCGAAACTTAAAAGTAAAAAAAAAAAAAAAGGCTGAAGTTCACTCAAAAAGTTTAAACCAAGTCGACCCGCTGATTTCGGGTTCAATTCCGAAGCATAGTTCTTAGAGCCGGAGGGGAATTTTCATCGTCCGTAAATAAGCTCATTCAGTTATAACATGAACCCAATTTGCCTTTCGCAATTTCATTGAAATATATATAAATATCTTACACGTCCATAAAGAAATGAATAAATTATTTCCTATAGGTTGGAGATGCAGTCGACCAGTGTTGTTTCCTTCCACACGAACAACAACAGCATTAACAAGGACTTTCCCGTCTCGTTTTCATCCCCTTTCTATACCTCTTTTCCTTTCATTTGCCATTTCGCAATCAAACCCTTCTCGTTCTGCTCTCCTAATAACTACAAAACTCGCTCCAAACTCAATCCTTCACTCATTGTTCTTTCTCCCACTCGTAGCTCTTGCAACTACAAGGACCAACCCCATTACTTGACAAAAGCGTCCTCACACTCACGCTCACGCCCATGTTATTGCCATTCAATTTCCGATCTTTCCCACTTCTTCTTTGATAATCTTCATCTTGACTCTTACCCAGGTATTCGGAATCAGCAAGAACGCCAGGACAGACGAGTACAGTTCAAGACTGGTAGAGGACTTTTCACAAACATGTGGTGGGTTGATTTGAAGGCTGCAGTGGGCCAGCGAATTAACGTAGAAGGCATTGTTTCTTCCGCATCTGTGTTCGTCAAAGACCGTCATTTGGCCCTACCTCATGTTTCAGTGCCTGACATACGCTACATAGACTGGGCAGAGCTGCGTAAAAGAGGCTTCAGAGGAGTGGTTTTTGACAAGGATAATACAATCACCGTCCCTTACTCTTTGAAGTTATGGGGTCCACTAGAATCCTCCATAGAGCGTTGTAAATCAGTTTTTGAGAATGAAGTTGCGGTTTTTAGCAATTCTTCCGGTAAATCTGTTTGGCTTCAGCGTCCGAGATGTTATCTTACTTTTGCTTTTGATTTTGGTTTCGTAAAGTGTTCTATATACTTTTTCATGTAATGATTTAGGGCTTTATGAGTATGACTATGATGGTTCAAAGGCCAGAGCACTTGAGAAGGCAATTGGGATCAAAGTCTTGAGACATAGTAAGTCCTTCATAAGACGTTAGAACAAAATTTTGAATTTCTATGTTTTATATCGCTGAAAAGAATTGCTACTTTGTTCTTCATCGGAACTTTGATTCTCTTATGCATGTTTAATTTGCATAATTAATATACGTGACACTAGATATTGCACTGGGTTAGGTTAATGTTGATATGGGTATCACGGATACATTATAGGGGTCAAGAAACCGGCTGGAACGGCTGAAGAAATGGAGAAACATTTTGGCTGTAAATCCTGGCAACTTGTCATAGTATGTACAAATTTCATGAAGTTCAACAGCTATTGGCTTGGCCCTCGAGTTCAATCTTTGTTGGTATCTTAATTGTGGCAGGTGGGTGATCGCCCTTTTACTGATATCGTTTATGGAAATAGAAATGGTCTTTTGACTATTCTAACAGAGCCCTTAAGTCTTGCTGAGGAGCCATTCGTTGTTAGGCAGGTTTGTAATTTCCCATTTAACACAATGAATCTGATGCCTTTGATATTCCAGATGAGAAAACACATAACAAAATATGACAAAGATAGGTTTCCAGTATGCATTATTCGCAGTTTCAACTCATGCATATTAATCCTAGCATCAACAGAAAGCCCTGAATGACATTCCGTCTCAAATATATCCAATACTGAAATCCTTTATGTCTTAAATTTACTTAGATTACAGTCTATAAACCTAGTTCTCCTTTTAATTACCCGAAATGTTTTTGAGCTCTCATGTCATTGTCTATAGGCTGCTAGGATTTTGCTATAGTGCTCATATTCTAGTTTTGCGCCTCAACAGTGATCATAATTTATTCAATGGCAAAAACAATCCTCAACGTACGAGATTCCTGTGATGCATTTGAGATTTTGGGAGCAAAAAGAAAAGTTTTTGTTCTAGCATATAAGCTAGAATAAAGGATACCTGAGATGCACGTATGGCTTTGGTACTTAAAAAGAAATTTTTTGTTTTCACTTAGAAGTTGGAATAATAGATTTCAATGTTAATCTCACACTTGACAGATGTGAACATTGAAAGATTTGACCTTTCTCAGGATCTTCCAAGAAAGTTGAGTAAATGAAATTTTACCCGTGTTTCAGAACAAATCAAATTCTAGCCAATTGAAAATGGACCTTTTTTTTTCTTCCTGGATTTTGGTTATTGATCATTGTACTGTTTTCTCCTTTTGTTGCAACAAACAAACTATGAAAAATATGATGGTGGCGCCGGAAACTAGATAAATTTTTTCGAAATTGCCATGGCGTCCTTGCTCCATCAGGGGAGTTTATATATATGTTGCATTGCCATACTGAGGAAAGACAAGAATGAAAACTGAATAATAAAAATTGTTATCTTGCTGCAACTAATGTGGGGAATGCAATTGGTCTTAAGATTTGTCTTCCATTCTAAGAATTGTCGCAGTATGTTGTTAGGCTCTTTTGGGTTAAAACTCAAAACAGGAAAGCATATGAAATAAATCAACAAAGTGGAAAAGGGAAAAGGTGCAGGCCGTTTTGAGCTTTTCGCTCAAGTACTTATGTGGGGAAATTGTTGACAGGTAAGGAAACTAGAGATGTTTCTGATAAATCGTTGGCTTAGGAGAGGACTGAAGCCAGCTGATCACAGTCTACTTCCAGATGTCACAAGCTCTGTAAAAGATCCGCAACAATTTGACAAAATGTAATGACCTTTGATAGGATATTTTGGTATTTTGCAACACATTGTAATGGAAGTGAGTAGAAAACATAAAAGTGCTGGAGATTACATGACTTAAAGGTCAAATTGTAAATACAATTTGATGGGTATTCTATTCCATTACTATTTTCATGTCCAGGCTCCAGCCAAACAACATAAAGTACGTTATACTTCTCATTAAATTGCACCAAGTACTATAAAGATGTACTCATTGTTACTATTTTAGTTTCTTGGATATTGTGTAGTCTATATTAACTTCTTTCTTTAGGTGTTCATATTTCCTTCTTTTTGTATTACATATTTATGTTATTTGATTATCTCTACCCTATGTTGTTTTTGTTTTCTAAGTTTGGTGTTTAGTTAACCATAGTTACATCCGACAAGTATGGGTATCAATTAGTTTGACGTGGTAGGATGTGGCACTCCAATAACTAGTGTGGATACAGGCTAATGTCAATATATTGAACGGTTAAATAAATTGGGATTTGTGGTTTGATCCTTTTTCAATTGTGGTATTATCACTTATTTCTTATAGTGTTTAATTATATTGTTAGTTTTTATTATCCAGAAAATGACTTAATATTAGAGTTTTTTAAATATTAATATGTCTGTTTTAGAATTATGAATGGACAAAAAATTAACATAATATGATAAAATAATTTATATAATAATTATGAATAAACAAAAAATTTAACAAAATATGATAAAATAATTTATATAATAACTAAAAAATTATGAGAAAATATATGCTAATTTTTAAAATAGAAGAATTAAAATAAAAAAATTAAATTTAATACTACAATGTAATTAACTTTATGTTGAATACACTGCCAGAAATGTTGGATTTCCCATTGCATACATTGCGAGTAGTATTGGATTCCTTGAATTACATCCATGCTTTTTAGTTGCAATGACTTGTAGTTTTCAAAAGATCTTCATGTTTTTTATCTTTCAACATTTACTACCCTTAAAAAATTGAGGCAAGATTTGGTCTAGAATACATATGAATTATTTTCGTTTTATTTCTCGAAAGTAAAATCACTTGAAGTTTATAATATAATTAAAATATAATAAAATATGAATAATAATTTATACTTTATTGTAAAGTTTGATCATTTTCTTATATTTTCTTTCGAAACATTCCTTGAAGGTGTCTTGGTGGTACTTAGTATTTGTAAACGAGATGAGGGTTTGCTTTTGTCAGAAAATATGTCAAACCTCTCTGTGTGTTGGAGTATGGATCTTGTTCGCAAGAAGTAAGTATATGTAGTAATTTATTTGCATAATGCAAATTGATCATAAGCCTAATTTTTGTGTTTATATCTTTATTTTGTAGGTCCTATGTGATTTCATGACTTGGGCATCATATGTAAGTAGAACAAATATGGAGACATAGTAACAAGGAAACCATTGAGTATTCAAGTAGTATTTTGTGTTGAAGACGAGTCATTTGAAAACCTTATTGTTGGGTTAGTAATGAAACAGACATTGTGGCATTGATGAGTCCTAATTTGTTGAACTCATTGCTGGCTTAGTCATTACCACTTTAGTTTCAGCAGGCTAGCATAAGCATTTCTTCAGTAATTAATGCGATAAATATGTATGTAGCTATGACTTGGTCCATGGTACGATAATGTGAGAAACAAAGAGAAGGAGCAAATAAAACCTATGTACAATGTCAAGAAAATATGTAAGACTTAAAAGAAACTTTAACAACTCTCAAATAAAACTTAAGGACAATAATTTAAAACTCTGGCATCAACAATTGTATCATCAATATGTCAATATCGTAAATATCTAAAACTAGATCACATGTTACACATAACAAATGAGCTTGTCAAAATGATTGCATTCATAAATATATAAATCTAGATCAAGCACTAATACAAAATATATTGAAACTGAGCACCAATTCTGTATTATTGAGCAAAGTACAGCTGACAATTTTACAATATAACACTTATAGAACAAAATAAAACCATGTTCAAAATGTGAATCAAATCATGTCAAAATAATCAAATAAATGATAACTAATAAATATCCAAAACTAATACATAACCAAAAATTGGTATCCAAATTTTCAATCATCAACAAACTGAGATTTTCTAGGAGTAGATCTTTTGCCCTCAGTTTGATCTTCCTCCTAGTTTGAGTTGTATTGCTAGTTGTATTTTAGGAAGCCTGAGTATTTGTTGCATAGTATTCAGAGGCTCTAGCACTTGACATCAACTTCCACCTATCTATGAAGCATAAAAATTAAAAAGCTAAATATTACCATCTCCCTTATAATTATGTATAATTAGTGTAAATATGTATTTAAATGCCTTACCATAAAATATGTATTCCCACTAGCTTCCCCAAATGTCTCTCCATATCCTTTAGTTGCGTGTATAAACAAAAGGAAAAATAATGTTATATAAGTTAGAGACAAAATAACTTAAAATTAAATGTGAATACACTAACCATTCTTTTCTCCCTTTTAAGATAGAAGATGCAATATTTGAGTATGTAGATATTGATTGTGTGGGTCTTTGAACTGGATGGCTACCAAAATTGAATGAAGGGACTTCAATTTTTGGTGGCTTTCCTCTTTTTTTGCTATATTGTACATATTGAAAAGAAACAAGAAATTAATAATATTTATTTACCAAAAAAGAAATTAATAATACTTTGTGATGAATAAATAGACAATTTTTTCAGCTAAAATGAAGAGAAACAAAAAAGTAATAATAACAACCTTTACAATTTCAGGTTGCCTCGAAAGCTGACTCTTATTTTTGCATCCTCTTATATTGTGAGTAATTTCATAACAATGATGGCATCTCATTGCTACTCTAACTTGCTCAATTTGTTGGAATTTCATGTTTCTTTATTCTTATACATTTTTCTTATCTTTTTGGGTCCAGGCACCTTCTTGATTAATGGAGGTAATATTGGATAAAGATTTTCAGTCTTCAACTAAAATTTTGGACCATTAATGGGTTATATAACATACTGGTAACTCTTCAAATAACAATCATGATTGTAACATTGATTGACATAAGCATCGATATCCTCCCTCTGATATGATATACAAGCCACATCATGTTTACATGGAATCTATGTTAAATCCTATAGTCTACGTTGACAAGTTCGTGTTTGTAAATCAACAATGAACTTGTCCATAAAAAGTGTGACTTCAAATTTCAAATTTCTATTTGTCTTGGTCATACAATGCCTTGCTTCATATTTTGCAACCTCTATTTTCTTTCTTACTCTTGTACATATATCATTAGTTGATTTGAGCATCATGTCTCTTTTTTCATACATCCTAGTCATTAAAAAAACCTTAATGTCTTTTAACATATTGACCAAACTTTTTGTACTAGTTTCATAAATGAATCCAATAAATATCTCTGATATATTATTACGAACTATTTCACACTTTAATATTGCACTGACAAATACCTTAAAAAAAGTCTCCAATTTTCTAATTTTGAAATCAACAAAGCTTTCACTAAAATACTCTTCAAATGCTTAATTATCTCATCAAATTCGATTTTCGTTGTGCAATTCATCGCTTGCTAAAATAAACTCCTATATGTGTGGCCTTTATGAACACTTAACCAATTTGAAATGACATATCGATCATATTTTCTATGTTCATCTTCTAGAAGCAGATTCTTTAATGTATCCACTAAACCATGTGACAAAAAATGTAGTATAAATTGAAGAAGATAAATAATATTAAGAAATGAACATCACATGTTTGGATATTTAAAGTTTACTTTATGCTAATCACTAACAAAAGTCCATGCATTCCTACTTATGTCTGGATCCTCCGCAAGAATGTTCAAAAAATAATGCTATGATTTGTAATTTTCTCTCTCAACCATATCCCAAGATATAGGAAACATCTAATTGTTTCCATCACAACCTATTATAGCTAATAAAGCACCTCCAAGGAATGTCTTCAAAAAAAATCTATCTAACCTAATTATTTTCTTGCATCCACCACGAAAACCATACTTCAAAGCATTAAATCCCATATAAAACCTTTTGAACATTGGTTTTTGGACTGTTCATCAAGTTTAGCTAGAATAATATACTTTCTATCTTTGGCAACTTATCGTAAATCTTGTCCATAAGACTACAACTTGGAATAATGACCTTCTCCAGATCCTTGTTGCATGGTAATAGTTTCCCACTTAGCCCTATAACATTGGGATTAGTTACCTGTAACACATATTGTCTTTGGAGATCATCCATCGTTTTAGTAATAGGCCAATTTGGGTTCTTCATAAACTTGTGTAAGAATTCATTTGTTTTCCATTTCCTACTAGCTTGTTTGTTCCTTTGCACTTTTATGCAATTAAGCTTGTGTTCCATTATCTTAACAGCAAATGTTTTCTCGTTTCCAATCCAGCTTTCATATGCCAGAAAAAGACATTGTGGCTCACAAATTGCCTCCATTCTCACACCAAATCTTGCCATTAAAGCATCATATCCATTTGTAATTGCATAGTTTCTTATTTCTTCTCTCAACTGCATCTCATCTTTAAACTTCATTCCAATTTCAAACTTAAAATCTTTCATATCAACTTTTGGATTAAAGAAAATGTATTTCTTCCTTGGAATAGATGCTTCATCATCACTACAAATTGATGATTGAACTTTATCATCACTATCCTCATATTCATTATTTTCACCATGTGAACTTCCTTCTTGTCTTTATGGATCTTTGGAATAATCACCTTCTTTATTGCAATCCTTTCCACTATCTTCAACCTTATCGACAACATTGTCGTATTTAAACTCGTTATGTACAATCTTGGCACATCTCTTCTCATTTGTTCTTGCAGCAACATATTCGTCATCATCGACTACAAATAACTCATTATCAATTAAATCATCACCATATTCACTAACCTGCAAAACAATGAAGTCATCATCTTACTCTAATTGAACTAGGAATAACCCCTCATCATCATCATCATCAGAGTCAAATTCTTCACCATCTATTGCAGGATGTCCATAACCATGCTCGTAGTAGATTTCAACATTGTGATAATTCAAATCTTCCATATGTTGGAGTATAGCCAACATTATCATAGTGTGAACTTAACTCCTTCAAGCTGCTCATCGATTCATTAAGAAATTTGTAAAACATAGATATTACTCCATATCCTTTATCTTCAGAAACTCCTTTTAGGACTAGCATGCTAAGTTCATCAACACCCATATCCTTATATACTTATTCGTTTTAATCTTACCCCTAACATATTTATTATCATGTCTTTCTAACACCCCACCATAAAAAATGCAAAATTTACCAACATATACAAAATATTGGGCATTTTAACAATGACATATAATAACTGTAGGAAAATCCCGGGAGGTACATTATATGTACCAGCAGCGGAAAACAAAAATTTTTGTTACTGGGACCTTCCCGAAAGCCAGGATCCAGGTGTCGGTATGAAGACTCAAACCTGAATAGCCAATAGAGA
>JANZLH020000022.1:2263843-2277626 GCA_026770325.2 Erythroxylum fimbriatum | reverse complement strand
AAGGATTGTAGCACTTATAACCCCGTTGACTAGGAGCATACCCAATAAAAACAGCTTTTTCTGCTCTTGGATCTAGTATAGAGATTCCCTTATTAGAATTGTGGATATGAACAGTACACCCAAATACCCGAAGAGGAAGAGTAGAGCAAAGTCTATTTTCAGGAAAACATTGTTTAAACATATCTAAGGATGTAGCATAATTTAAAATACGGCTAGGCATTCGATTAATTAAGTGCAGTGAAAACAGCCTCACCCCAAATTCATTGTAAACATAATGGATCGAGAGACTTCTAGCAAATGTTCATTTTTTCTCTCGGTAATACCATTTTGTTGAGGAGTGTTAACACATGTAGATTGGTGGACTATGCCTTTAGACTTAAGAAATTTTCCAATAGTTTCATTAAAATGCTCGGCATATTAGAATTTTTAATATGGGCAGAGTTTAGAGTCCATTAACAAGAATTGGGCTTAGGTCAACCATTGCCAAAATGACTAGAACTAGTCATTTGGATAGTTGACCTTACCACTTATAAACCTTTTAACATTTTCATGTTTAGTCAATATGGGATACTCTAACACTACCCTTCAAATGCAACTGGGACTGGACATCCAGTTGTCACTTGAAATAAACATAATGGTAATCGGACTGGACCGCTGGGACTGGACATCCAGACGGACAACCTGGAAATTAATAATCCAAACAAAACCTTCTCTGATACCATGCGGAAATACTGAAAAGTTGTATTTCTTTTCTTATTTTCATCAGTACGTAGTTACATGTATATATAGAAATAGAGTTAGCTAATTTAGGAAACTAGTATCTGTACATAATCTTCTAATATCTATACATAATCTCCTAATATTTGTACACAATATCAGATCTGATACTTGTTATCTGATCTGATTTATTGACTTTTAGGAGTCAATAATATCTTAGGAAATATTCAGCTGAATATTTCCCAACAGTTATCTTATGAGGTCTTAAGTGCTTTCTTCTTTTTCTTTAATTGTTTATCCTTTTGCTTCTTTAAAAACTTCTTGAATTTATTTCTGATGAGTTTTATATATCATCATGATCAAATGTCACTTGTAGATGTCTCATCATGTCAAGTTTCTCATCTTGGATATTTGAAAGTCCACTTCTCTTCTTATCGGAGCCACTTCCTCTTCATGCAATTCATTTATCCTCATCTCATAGATGAGGTATGATCTAACTAGCTCTTCCATAATGGGGTGTTGAAATCTTTGGGTTTATTTATAACTATTATTCTGATTGGGACATAAACATCACTCTTTATAATTCCTCACAGATCGACCCCTTTAGCTAAAAATGGTTTCATGTTGGTTTTTTAATATGTGTAATTGTCACCTTCAAAGAAAAAGGGTCTATTGATACATTGACTATCTTGACTAAAAAGTAAATCAAACTGTGCCATAAAGATCTTTGCTCAAATTTCATTAAAAATGTAAATGGAATGAATAAGATATGCCTTGCTACCAACTGTTAGTCCTTAAATGCACAAGAGGGGATGAATTGTGTGTATTCAATTTTTATCCTATTTTTAAATTAATGAATAAGTTGCATATTATGAATGATTATGAAAATTTGATATATGATAATTGCAAAGAAATAATAAAAACAATTAAAAGAGAGAAAGGAAAGAGAGAGAAAAATCAGTTTATAGTAGTTCGACTAAATAACTCTTGACTTATATTCCCTTAAGGCCCACTTGGAAACTTATTAACTTATTCCTTTAATTAAATGGATGAAGGGCAACCTTCATCCAATATCTTCTTTGTCAAAGGTTGAGAGGAACTTACAAATGTCCTATTTTGCTACAAGTGAAGAGTAACCTTTTACAAATCCTGTTCAGAATCAAAAGGAACCCTTACAAAGTGTATCCCAAGAAATTTCCAATTAGAACTAGTATACAACTCAAAAACTCCTTATCTTCCTTACATCTATGAATATAGGCTCAATATATATTATGAATGCTTATGTGATCCTCTAGTCTCTCAAAACTCTTAAGAACTCCCTATTATGTTAAATTAGTTCCCCCATCTCATATGTAGTTTATTTATACTCAAAATAATCTAATTGTCTTCAAAAACAAAAATTATTCATTAAAATAGTTAGTAATGGTAATATTGGTTGACCATTTTGCATATTGCTCAGTCAATATAGTACATCGGTCAACCATATGGTCACAACTCTTAATGCATGTTCTAAAAAATGACTATGTAACTAATCTATTCGAAATCCTAACATTCGTAGCCCAGATCACCATTCACTCAAAAAAAGTTTTTTTTAAATATAAAACTTATCAAGTTCTTTCTAATATCAAAAAATATGCTTTTGACAAACCATTGATTTAAACATTTCAAAAGTTCCCTAAAATTTTTGTTAAAAATCAACAAAATTTTATTTTATTATGAAAGGATTTATGTATTATTGCCTTATATGTAAATTATCATGCAATGAATGAACTTTTACTTCGCTAAATAATTAGGATAAGGTTACAAGAAGAATTATAATGATTTGCTTAAGTCTTAGTATGCTTAACTCTTCTTTATTCCTGATCCTTCACTTGAATTTTTTGTGTACTCCACTTTGCACTTTTTTTTTCATCTTTGATTGCTCATATGTTTCAATTGTTTCCTTTGCTTGCTTTACTCTTCCATTGAACTTTATCTTTTACATATTAACTTACTAATATCAATAGGAATAAAAAAATTAATACTAACATATTTTGTTATCATCAAAATTATAGATTAAAGTCTTAGTTAGTCCTATAATTTATTTAGAAAAATTAATGTTTGTTCCAGTTTTTATAATATCAAAATTTTAATGAAAATAACTATATTTTAATATATTAGCTATTATTACCTAATAATCGATCATAATTTTTTATAGTTTCACCTACTTATGTAGTTAGTCTATCGATAAATGGAAGAACTTGTATATAAATATCTTAAAATATTTATTATCTAATACGAGTCAACTCCCATATTTTAAAATATTTTTTTGGTATAAGCTAGAAATTTAAAAGTAGCATAACAGAAAAAATAATATAAATAAGAGGTCTATAAAAATAAGTGATCAGATAACGAATTATATAAATTTAATATCACATGATTGTTTATTATGAAGTAGTTTCCACAGATGGATTGCAATAGGCTACATGTAAAATAAGTATATATAAATATCAAAGAAGAAGCCAGGTTGCTGGTCCTTGTCTTTTCCCAAATATCAAATTGTTGACGTCTATAACGACTTGGGAGAAACTTTTATAGGCATTCCACGGGAAGGGATTGGAAGAGGATCCATGATGATTTGCTCGTCAGGGTAGAGTAAAGACCAGTCGTATCTAGTCACCACATAGTGCACGAAGATTAGGATGTTGAGCTTGGCCATTTGGTACCCTGCGCAAACTCTTGGTCCTCCTCCAAACGGAAGGTACACATATGGCGGAATCGCTTCCTCGAACCTGCCAGGATTGAAACTTAGTGGATCCTTGAAATACTCTTCATCGTAATGTGTGCCATACGTTGTCCACAGCACCTGCAAGCAAACCAGGGGTCATTAGGAAATGAAACTTAAAAACAAATCTATCTTATATACATAGCTGATGATACCTCAGGAAATTAAATTCTATTAGCATGGTTGGATATTGTTGAACATGTGCACTACTAAAGTACTACCAGTGAGCTTCTTTAAGAAGATTAAGTTGAATAAGTGTAGATGGAGGGAAATCACAATTAGAAGAGAGTGCACCTTCCATCCTCTCGGAATGGTAAATCCTTCAAATTCAATATCTTCAATTGCTTTCCTGAAGGATCCAAAGATGGGAGGAAAGAGGCGCATGCTCTCACGTGCAACTTGCCAAGTATACTTCATCTTCTTCACATCTTCCAATGTTAGATAATTGTCATCATCCACTCTTTTCTTCTTCTTTATTTCTGCATGTTCTGACCACCAGCAAAACAAACAACGTTGTTTATAGTTTAAAGACATGAACACAAAGAATAAAGCATAGCTTTTTACGCATATTCTTCTATTCAGAGTGCATTTTTCTTATTAGACTAAGCCACCTTATATGTATACATATATGATTTTAATAAGTTAAAGTAAGACTTGGAGTACTATTATATACCAGTACCTTCAAGTAAAAGAGCCAGGCACTCTGGGTGTTGAGCTAGCATTTTGAAGGTCATGGCAATGGCGAAACTGGTTGTATCGTGAGCTGCAAACACCAGTAATACCACGTTGTCGACAACCTCCTCTTCGTTAATTTCTCCACGAATCATCCCACCAACCAACCGAGACAGCAACATGCCTTCGTTGCTTCTTTCCAATCCTGCTCTCTCCATCTCCTTCCTCTTCTCCCTCACCACTTCAACTATCATTTTTGCAATTTCATTCCTCGCTTTCATTGCCCTTGAAAACCTAGACCCAGGACATGAAATGGGAGGTGCAAACACTCCTTCCAGTACTCTCTCGAACGTGTCAAGTGTTTCAGGCTCAGCATTTATACCTAACAAGCACTCAAACACTACGGTGAACGTCAACACTTTGGTTGAACGATAAAGACTCAGCTTGTCTTGGCTGCCATTCCAGTTTTTGTTTAGGTGCAACTCAACTGTCCTGCAAATTTTTGGCACCAAAGACCCGAGCCCTGTATTGCTGAGTGCAGTTGCTATTAGTCCACGAATGCATTTGTGATGATCACCTTGCTTTTCCATGATGGAATTCTTTCCCATCAGCTGAACTGACGAAGTAGGCCATGAGCTTATCACCAACTTGAACTCGTTGGACAAGAAGAATCTGTTTGCATCAGCTCCATTGACAACTATTGTTGGTGAGCCCATTAGCCTTGTTTTGAATATTTTCCCATACCTTGTCGCTCGAGGTTGGACAAATTCCTCGAACAATCGGTTCTTACGTTGAGCTTTGTAGAAGTCTACCGTTTCACCAATCCAAGGTAGACCCATTTCTCCTGGTGGTAGCTTTATATTTCTCCTATTACAACCTCGAGTAATACATATGATCAATAAAATGGTGAAGAGAATTGAAAGTAAGCCAATTGTAACACAAGAAATCAAGTAGCTATAGGTTGTTTCGATGACCATTTTGGAAGATAGATTCAGGAGACGGATTTTCGAACAAGGCCTTAAGGTGTAAAACTTTAAGGTTGGTATCCATCACTGAGAATTAATGGTGCTATATATAGGCATGATCATGACTAGTTAGAGAAGGAACATGGATTAAGCAACAGAATTAATAAGTCAAACCGCATTTCATTGGTTTGTGAGGGAGGTCAACGGACCATGAATTGTGATAAACCGTCCCACCATAGGCATGGTAGCAAACATATGTTTTGTCTTATTAATTCTCATATAGTTGCCGACCCAATTGTTGACTTTTGAAGAGGAGAATGAGAGTGAGAGCCAAACTAGCTAGGTATTAAGACACAGTGATCCCAAGTACGCTGCATGTGCTCCTAATGTGCACTTGAAGAATTGACAACTTTGTCGATCATTATTTATGCGTCTGTAAGTTTGTCTGAGGGATTACCAAATCTCTTTTTGGTGTGTTAGGAGTCAATATATAGCTCTTGAAATTCTTTTTTTTTTCTTAATTAACAAATAGTATCCCTGAAGATCTGGTAAGTCCAATAAACAAACTTTTTTAGGGATTATTCTCTTCAATAAATATGTTGAATACAATGGAATCCTTTTCCTATCTCACTTGGTAGCTGATGGCCAACAGGGCTATATAAATAATAAAAATGGGCCGTCCCTCATCAACCTTGGAACTCTAAAATTGTAATTGGTGTGTAAGGTGATATGGTACTGCACCGGCTAAATCTTGTTTAATTACCACTTCTGGTGTGGTGGGGTTCGCTTGATTCACTTCACAGGTATGATGCCTACGCGTTAGATAGCAGGTTTTGAGGAGGTGCTCATGTAACCACAAATGGATACGCAGAGATTACTTAAGCTTTTTATTTTTAACCAATAATTCATTTCATTAATCACTAGTTGTTGAGATTGGAGGCTTGGGGTTGATATCATATCTTACCTGTTCTAATACTCCAATCCTTGTTAATCAATGTGGATTTTCCCTAAAAGACTCTTGGCCATAATCATACGAGGGTTATATGATTTATTTAATAGGTGTTAATCTCGTCATAGATATAAATATGTTATTTTTCTTCCCATACTTCCAAACTTACGGTGTATTACAAAGCTTTTTAAAAATAGTATTTCTATACTACGTACGATAATTTTTTACCCCAGCTGCCAAATTATACTAGTTATAGGCTTTTATATGACAGCGCATAAGTTTATATTGAATATCAAGTGAACTCCTAAAATTGTGCATTTAAGATAAATAAACCCTTCACAATTGAAAATAATTAAATAATCAATCTGTTAAGTGACCGTTTCACCACAATAGCTTAAGCTGTTATGTGAGGCCAACTTAATTAGTTTTATATATTCACTAACACACCCCCCTCAAGTGAAAGCCCTTTGGACTTGAAACTTGCACAGGCCTACTCTACCTTGTGCTGAATAATAGGTGGGTGGTAGGATTTGAACTCACGACCACTTGGTTATAAAGGCTCTGATATCATGTTAAGTGACCGTTTCACCATAATAGCTTAAGCTGTTATGTGAGGCCAACTTAATTAGTTTTATATATTCACTAACAGCATCCATTGTTATACTGTATTCTATGTTCATCCTTTTTGTTCTATTACTATAACTGTTGTCCAAATTTTGCTCATCTTGGTTCTCAGGAATTAAAGCAGTATCCCGCTCTCAGAGTAGAGGTTGGAAATGCAGCTATTCAGTCACTTGATAGAATGAAGGAAGAAAGCAAGAAAGCAACCCTTCAGCTGGTTGATATGGAGTGTAGCTACCTGACAGTGGATTTCTTCAGGAAACTTCCTCAAGATGTTGACAAGGGCGGCAACCCAACACATTCACTTTTTGATAGATACAATGACTCGTACCTTAGGAGAATTGGTAAGATGAATGGGTTCTATGCAGACAGTTTCGTCTGGCATTTAAGTTAGTAGTGAAGAGCAATGATTCTGTACGGTTGTTATGTATGAGCAGGGACAACTGTTTTATCATATGTCAATATGGTCTGTGCAAGTCTTCGGAACTCAATTCCGAAGTCCGTTGTCCATTGTCAAGTACGTGAAGCGAAGAGAAGCCTGCTCGATCACTTTTTCACTGAGTTGGGTAAAATGGAGGTGAGAATGATGTCCTTTCTTTGTTTCATGGTTGTTCATACTTGGATATGTGAAACTGCCTTTCTGATCCTGGATTTTGATGATGCATATTACTGCTATTTGGATAAACTTTGCAGCAAAAGTATTTGTCTTCATTATTGAATGAGGATCCTGCTGTCATGGAGCGACGGTCTGCCCTTGCCAAGAGGCTGGAGTTATACAGGAGTGCACAAGCAGAAATCGACACAGCCGCATGGTCCAAGTAGAGTTGAAGCATTTTTGTACAAGCATTTTAGTTTGATGACTTTGCCGTTCTTCATTTGTGCTAGGGAAGAAGGGAGGTTTATGAGCTGTCTTCCGCTATTGATCATCAGGTCATTAGCATATTCTTACGACTTACGAGGGGAACAAGATATATATTTTTTGAATTCCACATATATTTGCCTAGGATACACCGATATACAGTAGCGGAGTTGTGGAATACTAAATAGACAGCATGAGCACCAAAGTTCTTCAATATAAAATTTGTTCTCGTTGCGTGCCACTAGCTTCACTGGTAATGACTTCCACTGAAAACCTGTCTTTCGACAACCTTGATGTTGAGGTAGGCATTTGAAGCAATTTTATGTTGAGGTAGGCGTTTGTAGCAATTTTATAAATACACCGGATTTGGTTTGGTACGATATTGTACTCGTATTGGTTAATAATGAGTATCGTTTAGGGTAATTTTTTAAATTTATATAGTCATTAAGTTTTTTTAAAATTGTAAAATAGTAATTTTGTCTAAAAATTATAATCATAGAAATTTAAAATAGTAATCAATTTGGTTTTATTAATTACTTGTTACATATTTTACATATAAATAATAATTATAATTAATATAAAAAAATAACGACGGCCTTTAATAAATTCTTTATTATTGGTTTTATTTTCTTAGGATTCCTTTAAATGAATTTAGGGAGATGTAACAAAATTGTGGGTGAATACAGTGTTTTCTTATTGCTCATATAGCGTAATATATACACAACACGTGAAAGAGTTTTCTAGCTATGTAAACAGTAAATTCTCGCTAACTAACATGGGCCACATGGCTATTGTGGGAGATTTTCCTTAGTTGTCTCCTGTGCTATTTGACCAAATCAACACAAATATACACTTCCCATATTTACATAACTACATAATATGTACACCTTATTACTCTCCCTCAAGTGGGAGCATGAAGATGATATGTCCTATGCACACATGAACATTGCCATGCATATTCCCACCTCTTTGGAAGATGCCTAGAGCTATTGTGGTTAGTGGGGAAGTAGTATCAGTTGGGTAATGTTAGAATAGGTCCATTCAATAATCCCACTTGTTGTGGAAGTAGTTTAGGAAGTAATTTGTTGTTTCCGTAATAATAGGCTGGGACTCAGCCAAAGTAGTTCAATTGGTTTAGGTTTCTTTATTTCCAAGTTAATTAGTTTCGTAATCTCTCTGAACTAAAAGGCTATATATTGATAACTGTATCTTTAATAAAGATCATCATAAAACATTATCAAAAAAGTATATCTCGCTCTGGATTCTTTCCTTAATCTTTCTATCTTTCTATCGTTCTTTCCTAAATTATGTCTTAGATCCCAAATTAAACCCATCAATTGGTATCAGAGCCGGTTTCATAAAAAAAATGGAGACCCGCCAAAAGGCAACTAATGATATACGGAGCGAAGTTGCTGATCTCCTTTCTGAACAAGAAGCTGATTTAGTCAAGTCAACAACAATTATGATCAACTGAGAAAATGAGTAGACGATAACTATGATCAATTGAGCGTGATGGTTCAAAACCTCAACAGCAAGTTTCAAGCATTCTTAGTTGCTGTGACTCCAACACGGCCTAACACTGGGGGAAAGCCGTTCTCTGGAGCAGGGAGCTCACGAGCCAGTTGAGATGACTCCAACACCCGCGAAGCAGACTCATCAAAACACCGACCCAAGCTGTTGTTTCCCATATTTGAAGGTGAGAATCCTCAAGGGTAGTTATTTCAGTCCGAACAATATTTTCGATACCATGGCATTCCAGAGGAGGAGAAATTGCTAATCGCCTCATTCCACTTAGATGGATTAGCATTACAGTGGTATGAATGGTACAGTAAGTTCAGAGTGACTTTGTCTTGGATCGAGTTCAACCATGCACTTTTGCAGAGATTTGGTCCTACGGATTATAAGGACCTTGGAGAAGCATTAAAACGGTTGAGACAACAATGTTCGGTGGAAACATATCAATAAGAATTTGAAAAATTATCCAATAGGGTGGATGGATTACCTGAGTTAGTAGCTTCACTGGAGGGTTGAAGGATGAGCTCTGGATTGATGTAAGAATAAACAAACCACAAACTCTCACTGATGCAATCGGTTTGGCAAGGTTAGTAAAAGGAAGGAACTAACAATCACGTAGACAAAATTTTCCTCCATAGTACGTGACGAATACAAATTCTAAACTCACCAATTCAGGAGGCCTAGGGGTTTTGGGTTTAGTACCAAACCAGAAAAATGGAATACCAAATTTCAGGAGGTTGTCCACTCAAGAGGCTCGGGAAAGACGTGAGAAAGGGCTTTGTTTTACTGTAACGAAAAATTTTCTCCTGGTCACCGGTGTGTCCGATCACAATTGTTTATGATTGGAGGAATTGCAGAAAGTGTAGGTGACTATGAGGAGTTGGAAGAGACCGAGGAAGGAAAGGAGATGCTAGAAATATCCTACCATGCAATCACCAGAATACAACATCATTAGACATTGCGTGTGATTGGCAAAATAGGAGATACTGAAGTCATAGTGCTCATAGACCAAGGTAGTTCTCATAATTTTATTGATAAGAAAATAGCAAATAAATTCGGGCTTACCATTGAAACAGGAAAGAGATTCAAAATCAAAATCGCCAATAATACTTGGATCAAGTGCTTGGGAATGTGTCGCAGCATTAGACTCATCGTGCAGGGACGTGTGATTCACACCGATTTCTTTGTGTTACCCGAGTAGGCCTACCCCGTGGCTTTGGGAGTGCAGTGGTTATCAACCCTAGGGTCTATTGAAACCAATTATGCCAATTTAACTATGGCTTTCAACTGGCGTGGGACCTGCTACATTTTTAAAGGAATTAAATAGCAAGGGATCGAAGCATTATCTAATAAGGAAACAAATAAAATCCTCACAAGTAATTCCCTAGGAGAAGGATTCTTCATTCAGTTGTTTATTATAGAAAAATCATCCACCAAATTAGATGTGGGTCCGCAAGAGATCAATGAAATACTATCATGATATTCTGGCGTTTTCAAACCTTCCACACAACTACCACCAGTGTGATCTCAAGATCATAAAATCCCACTACTTCCTAACACCTCAGTGGTCAATGTACGGCCATACCAGTACCCGTATTATCAAAAATTTGAGAATGAAAAATAGGTGCAGGAACTACTCTCTAACGGTCTTATAAGACCTAGTACCAACCCATTCTCTTCACCAGTACTTTTGGTGCGAAAAGCCAGTAGGGAGTGGAGATTCTTTATCGATTACAGGGCCTTGAATTCAATCATTATCAAGGATAAGTTTCCTATTCCGGTGATTGACAAACTCACGGATGAGCTTTTTGAAGCCCGATATTACTCAAAGTTCGATCTTAAAGCCGACTACCATCAAATACGAGTTTATGGACCTGTTATTCCAAAAACTGCGTTCAGGACACACGACGGGCACTACGAATTCATAGTGATGCCGTTTGGCCTTACTAATGCACCGTTAGCCTTTCAAATTTTGATGAATGACATCTTCCTTCCATATCTTCGCAAATTCATCCTTGTGTTTTTCGACGATATTTTGGTTTATTCCAAGACATGGGAGGCACATTTGTAGCATCTCCAAATTGTGCTAGACCTCCTGACACAACATCAACTTTATGCGAATGAAAAGAAATGCGTATTTGGTGTGCAACATGTGGAATACTTGGGGCACATTCATTTGGGTAATGGAATCGAACTACATGGTGCCAAAATTCAAGCAGTTTGTGAATGGCCCAAGCCCAAAAATGTAAGAGAGGTATGAGGATTTCTAGGCTTAGCAGGGTATTACAGAAAATTTATCCAGCACTACAGAGTGATTGCAGTGCCATTAAACCGACTGTTTGGCAAGGAGGGATTTCAATGGATAATGGAGACGGACAACACGTTTAAACATCTCAAAGAGGCCCTCACCCGAGCTCCTGTTCTACGATTACCTGACTTCAATCAAATTTTTGTGGTAGAATGTGATGCCAACGGGATCAGGGCGATCATAATGCAAGAAGGGAGACCAATAGCCTTCTTTTGTGAGGCCCTCAAAGGTACGACCCTCAAATACTCAACTTACGAAAAGGAGATGATGGCCATAGTTAAATAGGTTTGTAAATGGCGTCCATACCTCCTAGGTCGAACTTTCATTGTGAGAACCGATCAGAGGAGTTACAAATATTTGCTGGAACAACGGATCATAAGTCCGGCCCAAGTTTGTTGGTTGCCTAAGCTCCTAGGGTATGATTAGCAGGTAGAATACAAGCAAGGATCCACCAATAAGGCAACTAATTCTCTATCTTGTAAAGCTGAGATACACTTCATTGCGATTTATCGACCAAAATCGGACTGCTGGACACAGTTGCAAAATGAATGTGCTACGGATTACTACTATGAACAATTTAAAACAAATATACGGGCACAATCACAGGATGGAGTGTGGTTCCTAGAAGAAAAGGTAATCCTTAGCCCTCAATCTACTTTGATTCCTACTATTATTTCTGAGATGCACGACACTGCTTCGAGGGGGCATTTTGGCTTCCAGAAAACCCTAAGTCGGGTGAAACTAGATTTCTACTAGGTTGGAATGCATTAGATGGTGAGGGATTATATCCGGCAATGTGAAATATGCCAGAGGAACAAAATAAAACCGTTGATGCCGAACGAACTTCTACAACGTCTCCCAATACCGACTAGGATTTGGATCGACTTATCCAAGGACTCCGTTGGAGGACTACCCCTTTCTGGAGGTTGTCAGACAATAATGGTCATGGTAGATCGTTTGTCAACGTATGCCCATTTTGTGGCCTTGTCGCCACCCATCAATGGCTCACAGGTTGCTAAAGCTTTTATGGAGAATATTCTGCGCCTGGATGGAATGCCGACAAGCATTGTAAGCGACCGTGATAAGGTTTTCATTGGCAATTTTTAGACAACTTTGTTTGAGTTACAGAGAACATGGTTGAACGGAGGTTATTAATCGGACCTTGGAGCAATATTTGAGGTGCTTCACTAGTGATTGACCTAAGCAATGGAAAGATTGGTTGTCCTGGGCCGAATATAGCTACAACACCGCTCGTCATTCTTCCACTCAAATAACTCCATTTGAAGCAGTTTATGGAACCCAACCACCATCTCTTTTAAGGTATGTCCTTAGTACTTTGAAAGTAGCCAAAGTGGATGCATAGCTACGAGAACAAGATTCCATCTTGAAAGACCTCAGACTTCACCTCCTTCAAGCCCGAGGCAGAATGCAAAGCATGGCTGATAGTCATCACTGAGATATAGAATTTGCAGTGGGGGACCATGTCTTTCTTAAGCTTCAAGCTTACCGCCAGAATTCGGTGGCTTTCCGAGCTTCGCTCAAGCTGTCTCCACGTTTCTTTGTTCCTTTCAAAATTATTAGACGAGTTGGAGCCATTGCTTATCGATTGGAGTTACCAGAGGGGTCTAGAATCCATAATGTCTTCCATGTAAGTCTGCTGAAACCTTTTGTTGGTGATATTCCGGTTACTTCCCCTTGCTTGCCTCTTTTTAGTGAGGAGCACCCTGTATTGCCACAACTTGAAAAGATCCTGAGCTGATGGGTGAAGCAGAAAGGCCACTATAGACCTAAAGAAAAAATACTCGTTAAATGGAGGGGAGCACCGCCGGAGGACGCAACATGGGAAGATGCATGGCGGTTGTTGAAGGTGTATCTTGACTTTATTCTTGAGGACAAGTACCAAGCGAACGGGGGAGGATTTGATATATCCTATGCACACATGGACATTGCCATGCATATTCCCACCTCTTTGGAAGATTCTTAGAGCTATTGTGGTTAGTGGGGAAGTGGTATCAGTTGGGTAATGTTAGAATAGGTCCATTCAATAATGCCACTTATTGTGGAAGTAGTTTAGGAAGTAATTTGTTGTTTTAATAATAGGCTGGGACTAAGGATGGCAGTGGGTTTCCAACCCGATTAATATCTGCACCACCTGACCCTAAAAAATAGAAATGAAGTCTAAAAAATAGATTTTAAATGGACGTTGAAAAATGGATGTGGATGTGGATTTAGATATGGGTCTAGTGATAACCCGAACCGATGGATACCCATACCTGACCCGTTTTTATTAACTCATATTTTTCTATACATAACTTGATATTCCCACTTTACTCTTATATAATTTATGAGCCTGCAAAACATGAATGCATTAATTGGTAACCAAAATTAGACATGTAGATAAAACTATAATAGC
>JANZLH020000022.1:2217340-2238333 GCA_026770325.2 Erythroxylum fimbriatum | reverse complement strand
AATGTGCACAAGTAGCAATGTTTAAGAATGCCCATGAATGAAATAAAAGATGTACAATGCATGCATGACAATCCCGGGGTAACATTCCCTCATTTGACATTGCCAAAACCATTCTCAACACAACTTATCCTTTGCTACAATCTCACTTCTGGATCTCTTATGAATCACACTAACAAAGAAATATGTTCCCCTATGTCTCATGAGTCCATTGGCACAAGAATCACTCAATTTGGAATCCTATAACTCCAATTATAATCAAAACATTGACCCATGTTCAATAAAAACGATTCCCATTGATATGGTTCTAAAAGACCCGCACACTTGCATTTAATCAATCTATGTCAATTTAACTCCAATTCATGTAAAATTTGGTGGAGATATAGCCAATTGTGTTAGGAATCCAATGCCACAAGAAGCAAGTCATTTGGAGCTCTAGAGGAGGAATTATGATCAAAATAAACAACCATGTTCATGCTTAATTTCCAACTTGACCTAGTTTGGCGCAAACGCCATAACGTTTTCTACACAACTCGTAATCCCTTCGTTCTTGTGCCATTTTAAAGAAGACATCGAGATCTACAACTCGTATTAGAGGCCTCAAAGCGAGATTCGGCCTCAAAATGGGTGAAGCACTATAAGTGACCCAAGGCTGTCCGTTAAACGGACATGCAGCGACAAAACACTCCAATTTCACCCGAATGGGTCCATTAAACAGACACCCATGTCCGCCTAACGGACATATACTGCCCCTAGGGTGTTTTTACATCTGAACCTGTCTGTTAAACGGACTCCCATGTCCGTTTAACGGACACACAACCCAAATACACTCTTCCAAGCTTATTCCAAGCTTCCAACACCTATGCTATCCTCAAACACATCCATAAACTTATCAAATTCATTTCTTTGAACATCAAACCACTTCATAACCATATAAACATCAATCCAATTGCATTAAATCTCAAATCTTCAAGCATATCATTAATCAAAATCCATTTCCATCTAATTCTACATACCTCAACCATCTTTCATTCAAAATAACAAAACCATATATACACAAGTCATATCCCTCATTGTATCAAAACACTCAATTGGAACATATCCATTCATTCACAACCATATCAATATTCAAATTCCCATTTGACATTAACAACACATATCAAACTAAACCATTGGAACCCCCTCTAAAATCAAGCAAAAAACCAAAATTTCCAGATTTTCAATAAACACACTCAAACATGACATTCACTCATTCAATCCATCTTTTACTTAGGTTAACACTTCCATTTCTCTTGCATTGTTTAATACTCAATACTCCATACACTTTAAGATATCAAGCACATATATAGCATAATCCATCTTGTAACAAACTCAAGCCATAATACATTCAAAAACAAGGTATACTTATATGTATACTCATACAATCTCTCTTTCCTTCCATCACTCACAATTCTAACTATCTATATCCAATTCCATATAGTCAAAACTCAACTCATACACCTAAAGCATATCATGATCAATTCTCAACCTCAATTCAAGCATATGCATGAACCTTATGCAAACATGAACAAATCATCATTTCTAACTTCAATAATGCAAGATTCACTACACTAAGCATGGAACTTACTTGATCTAACCTCTAATCTTCAAATTCTTCAAAGAAAACACCAAGACCTAACTTGATTCACCACCAACGATCATCATCACTTCTAGGGTGGAGAGGAAACTTTCATAGTAAGCAAAGAAGCACAAAATAACAAGAAGCACAAGATGTAGCTAGGTTTTAGGTTGGAGAACTTACCACACAAGAACACATGAATAAGAGGAAAAGAGAACCACGAAAAAGAGAAGGAAAAATCACCAAACAAGGCTTCAAAGGGGTGGTGTCGTGAATGGAGCAAAAAGAAGCTTAATGGAGAAGCAATTTTAGGTTAGAAAGAATTAAATACATGGCTTAAATCATGCCATGTGTCAAGCTTTGGTTGGTTCCTTCTAATTAATCAATTTTAATCTAAATTCCACTCATTTAACACTTGTCCACTAATTCATATACCCATGTGTCCCATATTCAATGCCCTACGCATTCAATTCTATTACCGCTGACCAATCGGTCTGCCGCCCGACATTTTTCCTAGTCCGGGTTTTAACCTCGAAAAATTCTAGAAAAATTTCCTAAAATCCTCCAATATTAGAAAATCAATAATGGCACTCTCCAAATAATTTTTCAATATCAATAACCCATAATTCTTGTAATTCTCAATCAATTACAGTGATAACAGTTATAACCACTTCGACCGGGAATGTCAATGTATGCATGTACAAATAAGTTCATGTGCAACAATGTCATTTTTCATAATACAAATATGCCATATAAGATATGAATATGCAATAGCATTGCTACCCCTCACTGATCACTCCAAATTCTCATTTTACCCTTCCCGCTGGTACCGGGATGTTACATAACCACAATTTAACTTTCCAAACACTACCCATTGTAATCTATGCCCTAATACCCATTGTAGAATCCATAATCTCACTGTTTTGATCAACCATCTCCATGAGCTAGCCAATGACGAGAGGCACCGCCTAGATCTGCTTGACCTCTTCTTAGGTGTGAAGAAGTTCTCACATGAGATTCTTCTATTCGTCTTTGATATACTCTTCTTGGATGTCAATGAACTCGAATGGGTACAAAAATACTCCTCGTTGGTGGTGAACAAGTCGGTAAGGTCAGTTTTTTTTGTCGAAATTGACGGTGGTGGGGCAGTGGAGACTGAAGCGTGACGAGGGAGCTAGGAGAGTGGAGACTGGCTGGGAGAGAAGACATGGTGAGCGAAGAACAGAAGAACTGATATGTGGAAATTAAATGAAAGAAAAATGACGTCATTTTGTTTCCTTGATTGAAGTAAAGCTACGTCGTTTTGATTAAGTAAAACAACATTGCACTATCCAATTCTTATCTAAATAAAACGACAGCGTTTTGATTAAGTAAAACAACATTACACTTTCTAATTGTTAACCAAGTAAAAAGACATTATTTTGCTTAAAAACAAAACAATGTCATTTTATTGTTTGATGTTGTTGGGCCTTGGGCCTTGAGAACCAGTCGAGCAGGCATATTAGTGGGCTCTATTGTTTATGTTTTATTTGTTCCACTTGAAAACATATATATGTGTGTAATATGATGTTAATTAGACTTCGCTTACATGATATAATAGAATATAGAACTAGAGCAACAATTTCAAATGTTGCATATATAAGATTTTATTGCAACATTTTTTTAATTTTGTTGTCTTTTCTTATATGTAGCAACAAATTATTATTCTTGTTATTTTTAATATTATTAAAAACTGTTACATTATATTAATTTTTAACAACACATTTTTAAACTGTTGCAAACTTGTCTTGCCATAGTGCTGCCTCCCATGACATGACTGGTCTCTATAAATGACTATACCTGTTTGAGATACATATTCCTCTGAAATTTTAGATTAGGTCCCCCCCAGCTTTTTTCTTTTGTCCATTTTTAGATGATTCCATCCCTGCGAGTAACAATCCGTTGAATTCAAACAGAAAGATCCAAGATTGATGAATGTCACGTTAGCATTGTGACATAAATTAGAAACTAAGAATAGTATGTGGTACGTAAAGGAACAAGGATTCAAGTTAGAAGTTTCAAAATTAACTCCAAAAGTGAGCTCACAGAACCAAAGTAAATGAGGAGCAGACATTTAACCGAAACAGGGATTCAAAGATGATCGGCGACCACGCGTAGACAGCAAATCAACCTGACCTTACCGTGAAAAGGAAGACACCGTTCATTTATACTACATATTAATGCCTCCTGCAAAACATCAACTAACCACACACTCCTCTACCAACTCGTATTTACTTCACTCCCTCTCCCTTCTTTTATCTTTTCTTTTGTTATATATAAATAATCACCGCATCCTTTTCAAACATATCCACGCAACTTTTTAAGCTGTTGTCTCTCTTTTCCTTCGAGTGTTGTTCGAGAGCAGAGATATATAGGTATGGAGAAACGCAAGCGCGTTTCGATGCTTGTTTGGATTCTTGTCGTTGGTTTGGTTTCACATAACATGGTTGTCGTCCCTGTGATGGCTAATACCTTTGAAGATCAGAAGAACTACTACTCGCCAGACCCAAACGCAAGAAGTCCCCCTTCCGGTCTCTCCGTCTCCCTCTGTACTGTCCTTAACTCACACACACAGTAATACATACACAGCACACAATTGAACTTGGTTCAGTACACATGCAAGTCGGTAATTTTTGAAAGTTTGTTGTGCACGTAATACAGTGTAGTGAAGGAACTTAAAATGTTTCACTTTCATACCTTCATGGAGTACTATCGTGAATACTTGTGAACTATCTTCCTGACATACAAAGACGGGTAATTGACAAGAGTTGTTTTTGTCTTTGATCTTTTAAATGACAGGTTCACACCGAAGCCCTCCGCATGGAACTACGCCATCACATGGGTCCGGAGGAGGTAGCTACGGCGGTACTACACCTTCTCACGGAAGCCACCATCCCACACCATCAACCCCATCTCCTGGGAACTGCGAAAACCCACCACCAGACCATAATCCGCCATGTGGAAGTTGCGGTACACCAAGCGTTCCTACGACACCATCAACACCAAGCGTTCCTACGACACCATCAACTCCTCCGAGTGGTGGCGGCTATTATCCTCCAACTCCAACTGGCGGTGGTAGTCCCCCAACACCAGTCATTGATAACCCGCCACCCTCTCCTATCTTTGTTCCAGGCACACCATATAGCCCATCACCTCCATACACTCCTGATCCAAATTCACCATTCTCATGCAAGTAAGTGGATTTACATATTCATAAAAGTAAATGATAATTAATCTCATCGTAAACATGTAATCACTTGCATACTAATTAATTTGATTGTTGTCTTGTAACATGCAGCTACTGGAGGACTCATCCAGGGATCATATGGGGTATATTAGGATGGTGGGGAACATTGGGTAGTGCATTTGGACCTGTGACTAGCTTCCCAGGAGCTGGTGCAAGTACGAGTCTTCTTCAAGCACTTTCTAACACTAGAAATGATGGTTACAGCACACTCTACAGAGAAGGCACTGCTTCATTCCTCAACTCCATGATCAACAACAGGTTTCCTTTCACAACAAGGCAAGTTAGAGACAATTTCATTGCTGGACTTGGCTCCAACAAAGCTGCTGCGGCTCAAGGAAAGATCTTCAAGCTTGCTAACGAAGGCAAAGTGAAGCCAAGAGCCTGATCAGGACTCGCTTATTTTGCTTATTTGTTTGCAACTCTATCCATCTTGTGGGTGTGTTTGTTGAGAGCTTCCGTTTCCATGTGGTTCAACTTTTAACTATCTTTTGTTTTCTTCTTGTGCGAGCCCATTAGGATATAGCCTCCTAGAACTGTTCAATTAATTATTATCTTAATCACCATGTCTTTATTGTATCTCAAAATCGAGTGTTTTACCATTTCGTGTGCCTGCTTTGCTAGACTTTTCTTTTTATAAAATTAATTAAATCATCGTCTTCATCTTTATTTTTTATTTTTTAACACCCTACTTATAAGAGGGACTAGCAGGGAATTGAACCTGAGACCTAACCGAAATCAAGCCTCGTTCTCAACCATCGAGCCACACCCTTGAGGGTCTTCTTCATCTTTATTATTACCTTCTCTAAACTCCCACAAAACGAAAACTTTGTGTAATGAATATACTTAACTATAAAATTAATTAAATAAGATTCATTTTTTTTGAATTACCATCATTAACCATTTCATAAGCATAACCGAGTTACATAAGTCGATGAACCGTTTTCCACCGTATTAAAAGAATACGGCACTAAGCCATGACCAAATTGCCTAAGAAATAAAGTGAAAATATATAAACAACTTGGATTAATAATGGTTTTTTGCAAAGGTCTCTATCCAGTAAGTGTGAATAAAAGTATACTGAACTACCCCTCAAAAAAAAAAGTATACTGAACTTTTTCAAGTATAACATTAAATACATAAAATTATGAAGGAATTCCTGAAATTTTCGTGGATTAAAAAAAAAGAAAAGAAAAACTATATATTGGCAATCAAAATGTTTGAATCCAAAAACGGAAAGTATATGTTAAAAGATAGTGAAAAATTAAAATACAAATGTCAAAAACACATATTCATTCCAAGTTATAGACTTAACTTATGGGGGGACAGGATCCTCTGTCTAATATTATGGTGTTTTATTCTGTTCCATGAATATCAACTATTCATTTATGTGAGTTCCACGTTTATTTATACAGGACCCACGTAAGATCCACATAAGTAAATGGCTGAGACTCATGAGACAGAATAAGACACCATAAAATTGGATAGAGAATCTGGACTTACCTATGGGGAACCTCTAGATAAAGAAAATGATGCCATATGGAATGATAGAAACATATCTCATGAGAAGTAATTGTAGCAATATCGTTGTTGGTATTAGAGCAGAAATTTATTTTACGAAATTAGAGACAAAAAGTTAGACTTTAAATAGAGTTAGACTTTAGAGCTAGAGTTTAAAAAAACTTAATACATTCTTTATTCTTAGGTACGAATAACAACTTCCCAATATGAAAAAATAGATAAAATCATCCTAAAGATAAAAACAGAAAAATAATTCAAAAGATAAAGTCATCATAATCCAATCTATAAATATTGAGTCTGTTTGAAATCCTCCTTGCATCAATATCTGCAAACTCCTAGTTTGCTTCTCAATTCGTTAAATCTAACTTTTGAAACCACCTTTTTTAGGACATCTGCAAAGTAGACATATTTCACCTTCTTTATGCACTTCCTTAAGAAAAACAACTTAATCTTAAAATGCTTAGTCATGCCATGAAAAACACGATTGTTTGAGATTGAAATGACAGCTTAATTATCAACAAAATTTTGAGTTGACTCATTTTGCTCCATATGTAACTGCAAGCATATTTTTTAGCCAAATTGCTTGATTTACAACAGCAATAGTTACCACATATTCTGTCTCAGCTGTGCTTTGAGCCACAACATCTTGTTTCTTTGAACACCATAAAAACACCCCTGAGCCAAAGCTAAAACAGTAATCTATACACTTCCAGAATATTCATGAAGTTTGAAATAGGGTGTACTTAATTCCATAATCTATAGTACCTTTGTCATATCTCACAATTCTTTTGGCACCTTGAAGATGCACTTCACTTGCGTAATGCATAAATCTTGAAAAGCATATTTACTACAAACATAATATCATGTCTAGTTGCAACAAGATACATTAAGCAACCAATTAGGCTTCTATATTGATGTTCATTCACCTTATCAACTCCATCATCTTTGCTGAACTTTTCCTTCTAGTTCATTGGAGTAGTAGTGCTTTTGCAATCCTCCGTATGAAATTTTTTAAGTATTTCCCTTGCATACTTCTTTTGGTATATGAAGACTCCATCTTTATCTTACTTCACCTCAATTCCCAGAAAACAAGTCATTAAACCAAGGTCATTCGTCTCATATACTTGGAGGATTTCAACTTTAAACTCCTTTATTAGTTTCTCGTCATTTCTTGTTATAAGAAAATCATCAACATAGACAAAAATTACGATTAATTTAGCTTCTGTTTGCTTCACATATAATGTAGCTTCACTTAGACTTTTAATGAATCCAAGGTTTTTAATATAATCATCAATTCTGTTGTACTAGGCTCTACGGGCCTGTTTAAGATCATACAAGGCCTTTTTTAGCCTATAGACCTTCTCCTCCTATCCTTTGACTTGAAATCCTTTTGGTTGCTCTACAAATATGTCTTCCTGCAAATAACCATTTAAGAAAGTAGATTTTACATCTAAATAGTAAACTTTCCATCCTTTATTGCATAGTCAAGATTAACAACTTTCTAATCATATCAAGCGTGCAACTAGAGCAAATGTTTATGAAAAATCTACTACAAATACTTGAAAATATCCCTTCACCGCTAATCTGGCCTTGTATTTATTTATAGAACCATCTACATTAAGTTTGATTCTATAGATCCATTTAACTCTTATGGGCTGTTTGTGTTTTAGTCTGTCAACCAATTCCCATATGCCATTTTTTTCAATCATCCTAAGATTTTATTTCATTGCATCTATCCAGTTGTCAACCTTCTCAACTTCTTTGAATTATACAGGAACTAGGATATCAACAATGCTGCCTTCATAAATTTTAGATAAGGGCCTTGTACCTCTGACATGTATATCATGCACGACATCATCAAAGTGTTTTGGAACTTCTAAAAATTGCCTTTTCATTGGCTTCTTCTAACTCCATTGTTTGTCCTCCATAATTTTGACATCATTGCTTACAAATTTTTTGTCATTTTGTGGTTGAAAAATTCTATAAGCTTTGGAAGTTTTGTCATATCTAATGAAAATACTTGGTTCAGTAGTTTTATCAAGTTTGTCTCTCTTAAACTGAGGCACATAAGAAAATCAAACACAACAAAGAATTTTAAGGTTTTGTAAATCTAGCTTGTAACTAGACCAGGTTTTAAATGGAGTTTTTTTGGATAAAAATCTAGTTGACAGCCTATTTAGCAAAAATACAGTAGTGTTTGCAGTCTTTGTTCATAGTTTCTTTGATAATTCCTTTTCATGCAACATACACCTTGTTATTTCCATAATACTTCAATTTTTTTCTCACTTCTACCATTTTGTTGTGGGGTGTAAGGTGCAATAAGTTGGTATTCAATACCAGCTGCTTCACAAAATTTGTCAAAGACTTCATTTATGTATTCTTTCCTATTATTTAATCTTATTGTATGTAATCTGCAACCACTTTTATTTTCCACAAAGGCTTTGCATTTCCAAAATATATTAGCAATCTCATATTTGGATTTAAAAAAATAAATCCAGCAAAATCTGGTGAAATCATCTATAAATGTAATATAGTACTTATTACCATTTAAAGATGATGTTTTCTGATGTCCTCCAACATCTGTGTGCACCAGCTGTAACTTGTGTGTTGCTCTTCATATTGTTTAAGGGAATCATTTGACAAGCCACACAATCAGCTAACTTGTCTTCGAGTAATGAGACACCTCTCACCAAGGCATCTTTCTGCATGTAAAGAAGTTCAGCATGATGGTAATATCCAAGCCACTTATGCCATAATTCAACACTGCTTATAATGCTTGAAAAAGCATTGCTCCTCATCCATTAGATTTAGAGCATAGCTTTTAGCCCTCATTTTCACCTTAAATGCATCTCTGCCTTTCACATCTTTGATCAATCAACATTTGTCTTCAAATATGAACTTGAAGCCTTTTTCAACTAGCTATGCAACACTAAGTAGATTTTGGTCAATGTTGGTCAGATATAAGACATCTGTGATATGTTTCAAACCTGTCATACTCTCAATAGCTATAGTTCCTTTTCCTTTGACTGAGATAAAGTCATCATTTCCAATTTTCACCTTGGAAGCAATGGTTTTATCAAGCTCTTTAAAAAGGTTTTGGTCATTTGTCATATGATTTGTGTAGCCTCTATTTATCAACCAAGACTCACTAGAACTGTTGCTTGTAACAAAGCATGTTGCAACAGAGAGTTAGTGCTCTTGGTTTTGTTTTATGGATATCTTTGCCTCATCAAGTTGAGACTAGCAGATTTGCTCCACATCCCCATATTACCACACTTTCTGTACTTGACATTAGGCCTCCACCAACATTTTTGTTGAGGGTAATTTGTCTTTTTGAAGTGTGGACAAGGTAGAAAAGCCTTATCCTGCTGTTTGTTGAAGCGTTCAAGTTTTTTGTTGCTTTTCCTCTTGTTATTCTTCTTTTTTTTTTGCCTCCTAAGTTTTGTGCTTTTATACAAAAAGAACCTTGTACTACCTCCTCTTATCTCATCATTCTTCTTTCCTCTAGTGCTTGCAAACCATTTACTAATTCTCCCAAGGAGATGCTAGACAAATCTTTAGATTCTTCCGATGAAGATATTTTGGATTCATATTTTTCGGGTATAGTGACAAGAATTTTTTGCACAATTCTTTCATTAGGAGAATACTTACCAAGAAGTCGTACCTTATTAACAATGTTTAACAACCTGTCAGCATAGCCTTGAATAATTTATGTCTCCTTCATGCTTTGTATCTTAAATTCTCTGATCAATTTGAGCATTTGCATACCTTTGGTTCTTTCAATACTTTGATATTCAGATTTGAGATAGTTCCAAATATATTTAATAGAATGTAGATTCATAATTCTTGTAAAAATCACACTTGACACTGCTGAAAAAGATAAGGTTTCCCCTTGGACTTCTTTGTCTTCCTCTTTTTGTGATTCTTCAGATGCGTCATTGTAGAATTTTTGGATAATTATTGAAACACTTCATAGTCTTCTTCTATAACCTCCCAAAGATTTAGAGCTTCAAGATGAATAGTCATCCTAATAACTCACACTTTATAGTTTATAACTGTCACCATAAAAAGCTGATGGTGCAACAATTATGGATGTTATGTCAGCTGGTTTCACTCAACTCAAAGATCTCTCAAGATGAAAGCTCTGACATTAATTTGTTGTTATTAGAGCATAAGTTTATTTTATGAAATTGGAAACAAGAAGTTATACAGAAAATGATATTAAACTTCTGGAGCTCTTTAAATAGAGCTAGAATCTAGAGATAAAGTTTAACAAAAACTCAAATATTCCATTCCTTATTCTTAGGCATAAATAACTCTCTAATCTGAAAAAAAAAATAATAAAGTCACCTTAAAAATAAAAACAGAAAAATAATTTAAAAATAAAGTCATCGTAATTGAATTGAATGTACATAGATCATCCAGTTTTCAACAATCGTACAAACGGTGGTCCTGTACACAGCGGTCCACACCCTAGTGGCGGGGACACAAACAAAGGCTAGCCATTATATTAGTGGTGATTTAAATCCAAGAGGATAGCTTTAAGTATTGAAAATTGTCGCCCTCTTCATCCTATGTGTTGGCGTAAACGTGCCAAAATACACAGATCCATGTATGCAAGCATCCAAGTGCGTTACAGTTGGAACTCTTGTCGAAAAGAGCACAAACTCGATCGGCTTGCAATCCTCGATCCCTACTCTAGATCACATTTCTATATAATTTTGTGCGCACATGAACAGTTGAACAACATCATTTCTATGTTACAAGAACAGTTGATCTGAGCAGAAAAAGGATTCGGATTTCCTTTCCATACAGTAGTGTATGATCAAGGTGTTTAAGTAGCTGAAAGTCAGCCAGCGACGTATTCCAAGAAAATTGCAGAGCATTAGTAAATGACGACAGCTGGGATTTAGGAACATGTTCAGGATTTACCTTATTCCAAGTGGGAATCTGCAAAGGAAGCTGAGGCAGTTGTAGTATTATTGTATGGTTGCCTTGAATACTGGGTTACTTAATTGAATGGCTTTTATGTGGGACAGCAAGAAATGCAGAGACACAAGTTATATTTACTGCTATAGCTCTACACTACAGCCATGAAAAGGATTCTCTCATTAGTACTAGTAGTTGGCATCCATTTATGTCTTCTGATTAGGAAGCAGGAGGAGTAGGAGGAGGATGCTGACATTGACATTGATGTAGTAGTTAATGTTTCACTGTCTCCATTTATCCTTGTCTGATCTGATCACATCTCCATCAGCTTCTCGTGTCCTCATTTATTTATAATTATACTCCTAGTTCTAGACATACTTCTTCATTTGGTAATATCTTTTTACAGTAAAATGGGATCACACTAACTCACACATTGAATTACTTGTCTATATATAACATGGTTGATTTAAGATTAAATTAGGGGTTTGATCAAGAAGGCAAGAAGGTATGGTTTAGACTTGAATTATTTTTGTCAGTAGACCAAGAAACGTGACATCACACCAATGAGGTGGCAGCATTCACTTTGATGGGACCTGGACAATAATGGACGATTCTTACAAATTTACTTGGAATCACTTGAACAAGAAAGCTTCAGGTGTTTTTCTGTGTTGTGCTTAAGGGTTTCCAATAATAAGTATATGAATCTACAATACGATTGCATCCTTTTGCAATTAAGCAATCAGTTTTGAGTAATTAAGTGGATCTATTACTCCCCACAGTAAACTCTTAAGTGTTCTAATTGTAAAGGGGGAAGTAAAGCAATACACAAATGTAGATCTTCTTGCATATACTGACCCCAGAAGACCAGAATTTCGGTCATCAGATGTGTAGGAACTTCTTGTTAATACGTCATATCAAATAATAGGTGGTCACACCATACTTATTTAAATTAACGGATCCCAGACATATCACCACTTCAACAAACATCGACTTTAATTGACATTCTTCAGAACATATCACGTTAAGAATTCTAATAATGATAATCTCGATTGAATAAAAATTCAGATCACTCACACTTTCAAGCCATTAAGTTCATATTCTTAGTCTAAGTTCACAGTTGTTTGTCAGTACATAAACGGTTAAACCCTCGAGTTGTGTGAAATATGTTCATCATGCATCTGCTAGGTTCAGTTATAAATAAAGCCTCGCAGGATTTTCATGTGGGATCTAGAGTAATTTACTATGCTAGGTTGAGTAAGGAAAAGAAAACTTCAGATAATGGGAGTCCCGTGTTACTTCAAATGAGATTCAAACCAGCTGAAGATTTTCTCAGACTGCAAACTAGTCATTTCATGATATGCAAATGCAAGATTCAATTCCTCTTGCACATGTTGCAACAACTTTCTATCCAGGTCAATGTTCTTGGTTTCAAGAACGGCCTTTTTCCATCTCGTTGCTCGCCCATCTTTCTTCATATATCCATTCCCATCAATGAAGCCTTTATCTCGAAATAGATTAAATAACTTGGTGGAAACTGTTTGATCGACTCCTGGGATTCTGTCACCTAACAGATTTGGTGACAAGGGGAATTCCATGCATTCCACCTCTGCAACATCAATGCCTTTGTTCTTCATGATTTCAACAAACTCACTTATCTTTTGCCGCCTTCTCAAATCCTTTGGCATATGCACAAACAGAGTAGGTGGATAGTCCTCACTGATGTCCACTGGATCAAGTATCGCCTCAGCAACCATAAGTGTAATACTACTGAACCTCAAACGAGTTGCAAGAACTGAAACAAAGTGACCACCAGAAGAGGCTCCCAAAGCCACAAGAGGGAGCTTTCCAAGCTTATTTCTCTCAATCCACCATCTTATGATACTTTTAACAATAAATAATTCGTCCCCCAATGTCCAGCACCTACCCGCACTGGATATGGTAAGAACAGCATATTTATGAGCAAGAGCATGAAGAACAAGCAACCTTTCCTCAGGCAAACCAATGCAGTTTGGGCAGCTAGGAGATCTATCCCAAAAATTAATGGCTCTACCATTGCATCCATGAGCCATAAATAGAACTGCTTTTGGTGAATCGGGTATTTGCCATATCACATCTGTTCCATTTCTCATCTGTATGGATGGGTGCAGTTGGACTGCGTCAAAAGTACTTGACTTCTGCACTGGAAAGTCGACTGAATAATGGGTTCTTTTTCCATCATCACAAAAGATAATTACTAAAATCAGGATAGCCAAAACCAGACTCGTGATCATAACTGGCAACCGAGAGTTTTGAAATTTGTGCCATGGCTTTGATCTGGTCCCATGCGTCAGCATCCCTCCAAAACATAAATACAGCAACCAAAGTGTGGCGCTAAAATTTAAATAATCATTAGTCATAGAGAGAATCTACACACTCGCAAGAAAATAAGATCATTTTCTCACAGAATTCTTATTCAGAGCCCCACTCATAAGTTCTAGCGAAAAAAAGAAAATAATGAAAGAAGCAGAAATGGTTTGAACAGAACAGAGATACTAAAGAAATCCACAATCAGAACTTTTCTTCTCCGTTCTTCATTTTAATATTTTTCTCCTCTAATTTACAATGAGAGTAATATCAAAATTAAACAAAATCAGTAAACAAAAACTAACCATTTGCATTTTTGAATTAAATTGATCATGGCATTCTTCAGGATAACATCAAAACTAAGACCTTGGTATGCAATATTGGAACTTGATAGAGGCATTTCCTACAACAATTACTATTAGAACCTGCCTCACCAACAGGCCTGTAAACTTCTAAATCAAAATTTTCAGAGATTAATCTATGAAAAGTTAACAAGTTACATATGCAGTGAAGAATACAAAAATCTTGGGAATCAGTTAAAGCAAACTATGAACTTCTTTCAATTTTAACTCATATGTTTAACACAGAATAAACACTAAATCTTTAGTTGTTGCACATGTCAAACTGAAATCTACGGAATGGTTACGGCCAGCACTCAACCCTTCATCTCAATTTCAGGCAACAGGGTACTAAACAAGACGATATGCAGAATAACAAAAGAGGCAACTAGATGCAAGGCAACTAAAATGAATGATTGCGAAGAAATTCATGGAAAGCTAAGTTAGAATACAAGGAAGGTCCAACAATGGAAACCAGATTTTCGTCCCTCCTAAGGTAAGGTAACAAGAGCTGTTGCATGGATACGGTTCCCTGAACTTTCAATTTTTCGATATCACCCAATGATGCTCTCAGCTTTGGGGAATCAAGTGGGACAAACCGTGAAAATAGATGAGACGACCATGCAGACGAAGAAAGGACGGTTTGCGTGAGTTGCTGTTGACATAGACCTTACCGTCCCTTTACGCAACACAGTGGAGCTCAATGCTGAGACCGTGTTGGTGGCATATGAAGGACTCCCAATAAAATGCTTCAACTGTGGTATGGTTGGATATGAGTCTACCAAATACCCGTCGATCCCACAAAACCAAACCGTTTCCCCACCGTCGGCTCCAAGGCAGAGTGATGGTTCCACACCGCAACGAGGGCCGGAGGGTACAAGGATAGGTGTTCAGACGGAGGCGAGTGCTAACGGGTATGGTCCTTGGATGGTGGTGCAACGACGAGCTACTCCCGTCTCTGTACAACGTCAAAATCACCGAGACAATAATAAGCAAAAGACGGTTTCTTAGGTGAGAGGCTCAAGGTTCATAGCTTTGACAAAGATAGAGACAATGGACAATGACACTGCTGCTGAGAGGGAGCCCACTACTCAGAGAGATTTGACAGGAATAGGGAACCGTTTTAATCTAGCTGATTTCGTTAGTATGGGACATAAAAAAGGACAGGATGGCACATCCACTTTCTATAGCAGTAAAAGAATTACAAGGGCTGCTTCAAAAGGCAAATCTAAGGTTACTTCCTCACCAGTTAATAGCACACGTCCAAAGTCAGACGGTCATCCAAAGGTAGGTGCAACCAATAGCACTGAGGTACCCCTTATTCCCACAGCTCAAGATAAACAAATTGCAATTACTATAAATTCACATTCAGAGATGATTTGTAATAACAATGTCCTAATGACTAATGTTATAGTAGTTGCAGAAAATTGCCCCATGCAGGAAGGGCCGGACAATATGGAAATGGAAGGTGGTGGTCAGGAGCCAGAATTATTACCTCCCTCTGAGCCTCCCGATGACGCAATGGCGGAATTAAATCCGGATCTAAATGAAGCGCAAGGGATGGATATCTTGGAGAGTGACAAAACGGGCAATCTCTCGGATAACGTTAACGTGCACTCTGATGTATGGACGCCTGAACAACGCCCTAATATTTGATGTCAATTCTCATTTGAAATTGTCAAGGAGCGGGCACAGGGCTAGCACTGTGATTAAGAAGTTAGGTTTCGATTTCTCATTTAGGGTCGAAGCTGTAGGCTTTTCGGGAGGAATTTGGTTACAATGGAAAGATGAAATTGAGGTCTCTGTAGTCATCGCTCATCGACAATTCATCCATACCAAAGTCAAGTATGGTGATCTTTCGTTTGATTTTACACCAGTCTATGCAAGTCCCCAACATCACTCTTAAAAAGTCCTTTGGAGTCTTTTAAATTGGATAGGTCATCTTACCTCTGACCCTTGGTTGGTAGGAGGCGACTTCAATGCTAAACTGGAGGCTTCAGATACACAAGGGGGAGCCACGGCCACTCGTATAGTAATAATCAATTTAGGGATTGGGTTAATCAGTGTGGTCTACATGATTTGGGATTTATGGGATCGAAATTCACTTGGCGCCGAGGAACGACACAAGCACGATTAGACCGGGTGTTTGGATCGACTTCTTGGTTGAGGGCTTTTCCCCATACTGTCAATCAACATTAACCCTTTTCCGACCATCGTCCCTTGTTATTCCATCTAACTAGCTTCCCACCTCAGGAACTGAGATCTACTGGGTTTTGATTTCAAAATGCCTGGTTAACTCATCCGGGATTCAGTGAGGTGGTGTCAGAGCATTGGCTTCCAGAGGAAGAGATTTTCAGCAAATCCCTCACCAATTTCGCTCTCCAACTCACGCGATGGAATAAAGATGTGTTTGGCAATATCTTCCATCGCAAAAAAGTTTGCTTGCCCGGCTGGAGGGAATTCAGAGAGCGATGCAGAATGACACGTCGGACGAGCTTCTTGACTTAGAAAAACGCTTGAGCACTGATCTTTTACATGTGTTGTTTGAGGAAGAAATATATTGGCATCAACGAGCCAAATGTGAATGGATTTCAAAGGGTGATCGTAACACCAAGTTTTATCATACCATCACACTTGCAAATAGGACAAAATTGAAAATAGATAGTCTATTTGATGCCACAGGATCTCTAGTGTCGGACACCAAACATCTAAGAGCTATAGCAAGGAAATTTTTTATCCAATTATATACTCCTGACACTGGGGTGGTTCCTCCTTTGACATTCTGGCGGCTTTCCCTAGCTTTCAGCGGACCAGATTCACGAACTTGGAAGTCCCATACATGAAACTGAAGTCCAGAAGACAATTTTTTCCATAAACCCAAACAAAGCCATAGGCATTGATGGGTCCAATGCACTTTTCTTTCAAAACCAATGGGATAAAGTAAGAACTACAGTGGTCGCTTTGATACAAGCCATTTTTAGACTGGATCACTGGGAACAGGAATTGAACCAAACAATCATGGTGTTAATTCCCAAAATTCTTGCTCCTACCAGTCTTACTCGGTTTAGGCCCACAAGCCTCTGTACGGTGCTTTATAAAGTTATCGCCAAAGTTATTGTAAATCGGTTGAAACATCACATGGATTACCTTGTCAAGGAGAATCAATGTAGTTTCATTCCAGGCAGACAGATCACGGATAACATAATCATTGCGCAGAAAGTGATCCATTCGATGAGAAAAAAAACAAGGCAAACAGGGATACGTTGCTCTGAAGGTCGACCTTGAGAAAGCCTATGACAAGCTTCGTTGGAATTTCATTCATAATACCTTGGCTGATATTGGGATACCTTTTAACCTCATCAGTGTCAATATGAAGTGCGTAACGACGGGGTCTTTTCAGGTAGCTTGGCAAGGAACTCTTTCTGACCCTTTTACACCTTCCCGAGGCATTAGACAAGGAGATCCGCTTTCACCCTATCTTTTTGTGCGATGCATGGAACGATTAGAGCACCTTATTACTCAGGCAGTACATCAAGGTCATTGGAAACCAATTCGTTTAAGCTCATCGAGACCTCCCTTATCCCATTTATTTTTCGCTAAGGACCTAGTCCTTTTTGGCGAAGCAACAGAGGCGCAAACGCAAGTAATCACAAGGACCCTGGAAACTACGTCAAGGCAAAGCATTAACTTTACTAAAACCCGGATATTTTCCTTCAAGAATGTTACTAGCAATACTGCGCGTCGTCTTAGCCATGCGCTATAGGTTACCAAAACAAACAATCTTGGAAAATATTTAGGAGTCCCTATAATCCATGAGCGTACCACACGTAATACCTATCAGTACATTTTAGATAAGGCACAACAAAAGCTGAATGGTTGGAAATCTAGGATGTTATTTTTAGCAGGTCGAGTTACACTAACACAATCCGTAATCTCGTCCCTGCCTATCTTCACGATGCAAACGATACGCCTTCCTCGTCACCTATGTGACGATTTGGAAAAATTAATGCGGGGACTTCATTTGGGGATCACAGGAAGGACAAAAGAAAATTCACCTTGTCAATTAGGATGAAGTGTGTAAACCTAAGAAAGCGGGGGGATGGGGGGGGGGCTTGGACTTAAGTGCATTCGATCGATGAACGACGCTCTCCTTACGAAACTTGGATGGGGCTTACTTACTAGACCCCAAGCACTGTGGGTCAAGACTCTGAGGGCTAAGTACCGGGTAGATACTCATCATATCCCGCAGACTTTAGCAAGGAATGGAGCTTGGGTTACTTGGCGAGGGATTTCAGCGATGTGGAATCTTATGCGCCAAGGCGCTAAATGGAAAATAGGAAATGGACGATGCATCCTTTTCTGGCTTGACAACTGGATAGACGATTGGGGCCCTCTCTATTTAGTGGCTCACACCGAAATCCCTGAGAGCATTCTTAATGATACAATTTCTGATTTTAAGGACAAGAGTGGCAACTGGCATTAGCAGTTATTCAAACATAATCTCCCCGCCACAATTTGTATGAATATCGCGTCCACCAATACTCACATAAACGACCGTGAGGAAGATAAATTGATCTGGGGACAAACTACACATTAGAGATTCACCATAGCGTCTGCTTACGATTTTATTGAGAATATAAACACAGACGTCTTCAACAAGTCTTGGGAGGAAATATGGAAGTGGGCAGGACCATATCACATCAAGTCTTTTCATTGGCTGGTGGCTAAGCGGAAATTGTTAACCAACAAGCAACGTGTGACCCGTCATCTGACTATGGAGAATGGTTGTATTTTCTGTTGACAGGAGGAATCGACCCTACACGCTTTACAGGACTGTACTCAGATAAAATCTTTCTGGCACAAATTTCCTCATGACATGGTGGGGACTTCTTCAGTCAGGAGGAAGGAACCTGGCTTAGGTCCAATCTTAGTCATCACATGTAACTAAATTAGATCGCGTGGACTACTATTTTTGGCGTCGCCTGATGGTTTCTTTGGAAATGGCAAAAAAACAGTATTTTTGAGCTGGGGTTTTGTTTGGCTAATTGACGGCACTAAAATTGTTATGGATTATACTACTTAGATCATACGAGTCAGTAAGATGGAAAACCGGATCTTTCAGTTTTAGGGGCTACCTTTAGGTACTTTAATAGGCTGGACTAAACCCATAGAAGGATGGATCTAGATTAATACGGATGGAGCGGTGAAAACGGGATGCAATATTGCATCAGCAGGAGGTGTTATAAGGAACTGTCAGGGGCACTGGTGTGTAGGCTTCTTATAGAATATAGGAGTCGGCGATCCTCTAATTGCCGAACTCTGGG
The DNA here is from genome assembly GCA_026770325.2 of Erythroxylum fimbriatum. Lineage (NCBI taxonomy): Eukaryota > Viridiplantae > Streptophyta > Magnoliopsida > Malpighiales > Erythroxylaceae > Erythroxylum > Erythroxylum fimbriatum. Next base: position 2,218,980 of record JANZLH020000022.1, on the reverse strand, counting down.
GTGTGTATTCAGGTCTCATGCTGGCGTGGGAATGGGGCTATAGGCGCGTGATAGTTGAAATAGACTCGTTAGAGGTCATTAATATTCTATCACCATCTCTGAGTGATTTGACTGAGAATTCTTTTTTGGTGACATGTATCCGAGCCTTGATACTTCGAGTATGGGAGGTGCAACTTAAGCATACATATCGAGAAGGGAATCAATGTGCTGATCAATTGGCTCATTTAACCTGTTTAGCAAAGTCGGTCCTGCATACCCTTCAGGAGCCTCCAATGAGCATTTTGGATGCACTATAGCAAGACATGAATGGAACTCTGTACAGTAGAACCCTTCATAGGGGTCTAGGCTTTGCGAGATAATCGCTTTTTTTTCTTTCCCTTGTTTTAAAAAAAAAAGAATACAAGAAAGGAAGAAAATTAAGGCTTTTATGACATTTTTAGGGGTAGAATATAATACCAGGAAACATTTTTAGTATTTCACCAGGTATAGTAAATTAATGTTACAGGTTTAAGGATGAATAGAAACAACTTAGAAGGGGTCGTAGGTCTAATTCAAACATTCTGAACAGTGCAGCAGGTCTGATTACAACCATTACTGTACAGACTACCAGGTTTGCATCAAGCTCTCAAAATTTTGCTTTACCCATCTTTTCACTTTTGTTATCCAAGGTTTGACATTATGGCTGTTCAATAAGACAATAATGATCAAAATCATTCCCATGAAAACAATAGAACTACTAACTGTATTAGCAAATAAACCACCATCAAGTTTACCACAGCAGGGTCGCAGTTGGTAAAGCACGGTTTGCTTCAAAGTCACAACAACAGAACACATTAAGATGCTAATGCTGATAGAGTTTTATAGTACAGAAGTATTGCTCACCCTATTGACAACACCTGTATTTATGAGGCGACAACAAAATTCAAATAGCATTGGTAAAGTTTCTCAAGGAAAAAGTTAATGCATCAATGCAAATCTAGCATTTCTATTCATGCTTACACATACCCATACCACAATACTCAGTATCTCTTTCTAATCAGGTTTATGAAAGTTGTTTAGTGTAGAAGTAAAGCTAAGTGCAAATAGACCAGCTAAGTCTAGATCTAAAATATCAGATTACCAGCATCAAAAAGGATGCTATTTTCTTCTAAATGCAGAAGTTCAAGACAATAAAGCATAAAGAACACAGAAGGTTTTGCCTTGAAGCGCCATCGCATAGATCTTTTCATGTTCTTTGTTTTATTTGCTGTACTTATAACTAAATTCCTAATTTCTACACAAAGTTTGAACTTTACACAAGATTTTTTTTAAAAAAAAAGACTTGTTATTGATACATACGACTCCAAGTCATATAAGTGTTCAAATTTTGCTGGTGTTACTCTCTCGACCAATCTGCAATCAAAACCATCCCTTTCTACATCAAAACCAACACCGAAAATAAACAGTGCTTCCCTTTGAGAAAAGTAGATAACCAAGATTAAAGGGATGAGAAAAAAGTCAACAAAATAGAGCCCAAAAAATTCAGCCCATCCTAGCATCAAACATAAGAAGTTTCCATTAACCAATAGCATCAACGTAGTTCAGAGTTAGAATGCATCGACTATAAACTACATTTTTACAGAATAGAACCAAACCCAGTT
>JANZLH020000022.1:2204041-2217321 GCA_026770325.2 Erythroxylum fimbriatum | reverse complement strand
TGAAATGAGATTGAAAACAGATATAGACAGGACTGTTTAACTTACCGGGAACAGTTGATGAAACAAACAGGCGAAAAAGGTGAAGACGAAGAAATGTAACCGAAAGTGAACACCGCGCTTGATAGCTAGTAGCACTAGCATTCACGAGTTAAAAACGCTCCATTTTTGTGGATTGAGATATAATGGGTCGTTCATTGGGCCTTGGCCTATTTTCCATGTTTACAGTTACAAGATTTCGAAGTCTGCTACATTTTCCTTTCTTTTCCTTTCGTTTGGCATGGAACATGCGCATTTAATAGACCTTCTCTCTCTTTCAACCTCGTGAATCTACAGAAAACGCTCAACATTTATAACTTGCCTACAAGTCAAACTCATATTAACTAAACCTTTTTTTATAATTATTTTTATTAATTATTAAAAGCTGCCTAATTTATTAAAAATATATTAAAATTAATTAATTAATTTTTATTTAAATTTTTTAATTAAACTTTAAATTCTTTGATAGATAATCGCGATATCTTTCATTCATATTTTAAATTCTTCAAATTTATTTAATCTTTAACGGATTATTTTAAATTCTTTAATAGATAAAGACATTTTCTTTTAATCATATTTAAGTTTGATTAAAGCTTTTAAATCTTAAATTTTTTACATATAACAATAATTAAAGTGACGTGAAAACAAATAAAAACATAATTTGTGGTACAAGTTATATATTATATGTGCACAGTTGGCTTGAAACTGCATATGGATGTACATGTGCATAAAAGCATAACCATTAAAGAAAAGAAGATATCAATCCTGTAATCAATGGTGACGTATAGTAATCAATAATAACTAACAAAACAGCAACATAGAAAAATATATGAAAAATAAGTGAATGAATTAAAGAGTGACGGGGGTTGTTGCCGTGGAAGCGGATCTATAAATATCACAGTCCAACTACCTCCCCCACACAACACAATCCCCCTTCCTCTTTACCCTTTCCCTTTTCTTGCTCTTTGTCTGTCAGCCTCTTTATCTTTGTCTGAGTTCACAGCTAGCAACTTGATTTTCATTTTTCATTTTATTAGTTTAAAGCTTCTCAACATTCATTTGCTGCAAATAGTCCAAACCTACCAACATTTGTAACTTCAAGTAAGTTACTTTTCTGTGTTTAAAACATGAGTTTCTTAGTTTGTTAAATTGTTGCACTAATTTCAATGCTTTCTCATGCTCATTCATTGTGGGTCTCTTTAGATATGGCTCCACATTAATCTAAGCTTTGCCAAGTTAGATCTGGAATACTAGGTAGGTGCATCTTTTCCTTGTGGGATGGTGGTTTGATAGTCTATGTAGACTGGTGCAAAGGCTGTCGCGTGATTTTGGTCGCTCTCTGCCGGCTTTTCTTACAAGTTCTTGTCTTTTTGTTTGGTTCTGCTTTCGATGGATTTGTCGATTCTGTGTTCGAAATTGCTACGTGATGGTGCATTGCTCTTTTTTTTTTTCTTTCTCTTTTTAATGTTTACGACTCTAGGTTTCTGATTTAGCTTTATTTATCTTGTTGCTTCTGATTTATTCTTTATGTGGGAATGTAATGCCGAGCAAGATATGTAGTTGATCTCTGTATCTTACTTGCTACGTCTGCTAAGTTTTCTTCAAGGAGACGGTCTCGTTCTGTTTCACAATCGGTTGTTCCTCCCGTTTTTTTGGAGATTCTTAGTTTTCTTGACTAGACAGATTTTCCTTGTTCTTTCTTGCCCAATGCCTTTGTTTTGATTTTTGTGTTCATCATCAGCTGAAACTGTTGTTTTCCCCTGTTGCTTCACTGGAGAATTGAAAGGCTGCTAAGATGGACACTCCATACAAACCAAAAAACATCCTCATTACTGGAGCAGCTGGCTTTATCGCGTCCCATGTGTGCAACAGACTTATCCGAAACTATCCCGACTACAAAATTATTGTCCTTGACAAGCTTGACTACTGTTCAAATCTCAAGAACCTCCTCCCTTCACGATCGTCTCCCAACTTCAAGTTCATCAAGGGAGACATTGCGAGTGCTGACCTTGTCAATTTCATACTCCTCACGGAGTCCATTGATACGATCATGCACTTTGCAGCTCAGACCCACGTGGACAACTCATTCGGAAACAGTTTTGAGTTCACTAAAAACAACATTTATGGCACTCACGTTCTTCTCGAGGCCTGCAAAGTCACTGGACAAATCAAGAGATTCATCCATGTGAGCACAGACGAGGTTTATGGAGAGACAGAAGAAGATGCTGTTGTGGGAAACCATGAGGCTTCCCAGCTGCTGCCAACAAATCCATATTCTGCCACAAAAGCTGGCGCAGAGATGCTTGTTATGGCATATGGGCGATCATATGGTTTGCCAGTGATAACTACCAGGGGAAACAATGTTTATGGGCCCAACCAATTCCCAGAAAAGTTAATTCCGAAATTCATCCTCTTGGCAATGAGGGGAAAGACTCTTCCAATCCATGGTGATGGATCAAATGTGAGGAGTTATCTCTATTGTGAGGATGTTGCTGAGGCATTTGAAGTTGTTCTTCACAAAGGTGAAATTGGCCATGTTTACAATATTGGGACAAAGAAAGAAAGCAGAGTAATTGATGTGGCAAAAGATATTTGCAAACTTTTTTGTTTGAACCCGGACACTCAAATTAAGTTTGTTGATAATAGGCCTTTCAATGACCAGAGATACTACTTGGATGATCAGAAGCTGAAGAGCTTGGGTTGGTCTGAAAGGACCCCATGGGAGGAGGGCCTGAGGAAAACCATGGAATGGTATGTTGGCAATCCTGATTGGTGGGGGGACGTTTCCGGGGCACTTGTCCCTCATCCGAGAATGCTGATGGTGCCTGGAATTGAAAGAAAATTGGATGGGTCAGATGTAAATGATTCTTCTTCATTACTAACGGAAGCTAATAACACCCAGGACGGAATGGTAATACCCACTTCAAAGAATACTCCCTCTGAGCATAAGCACTCTCTGAAATTCTTGATTTATGGTAGAACAGGTTGGATAGGAGGGCTTCTTGGGAAGCTTTGCGAGAAGCAGGGTATACCATATGAATATGGAAAGGGACGTCTGGAGAACCGATCACTGCTTTTAGCAGATATTCAGAATGTTAAGCCAACTCATGTTTTCAATGCTGCTGGCGTGACTGGTAGACCCAATGTTGATTGGTGTGAATCTCATAAAACAGAGACTATTAGAGCTAATGTTGCTGGCACATTGACTTTGGCTGATGTCTGCAGAGAGCATAACCTATTGCTTATTAACTATGCAACTGGTTGCATTTTTGAGTATGATGATGCACATCCATTAGGGTCGGGCATAGGGTTCAAGGAGGAAGAGAGAGCCAATTTCACCGGTTCTTTCTATTCCAAGACCAAAGCCATGGTAACTTCTTTGAAATTCCTTTTTCTGTTTCATTTTATGAGTTGAGGAGAAAAACGAAGGTTTTAAATGCTTCACAAATTGTTAGTTAGTTGCATAGGTAATAAAACTTTCCATCTTTATGCCAGGTTGAAGAGCTTTTGAGGGAGTATGATAATGTTTGCACCCTCAGAGTCCGGATGCCAATATCATCTGATCTCACCAATCCACGTAATTTCATCACAAAGATTTCAAAGTATAACAAAGTGGTTAACATCCCAAACAGCATGACTATCTTGGATGAGCTTCTTCCCATTTCAATTGAGATGGCCAAAAGAAATTTGAGGGGCATATGGAACTTCACAAACCCGGGTGTTGTAAGTCACAATGAGATTCTGGAGATGTACAGGGATTATATTAACCCCAGCTTCAAGTGGGTTAATTTTACTCTGGAGGAACAAGCCAAGGTTATTGTTGCTCCTCGCAGCAATAATGAGTTGGATGCATCTAAGTTGAAGAAGGAGTTCCCTGAGCTGTTATCAATTAAAGATTCACTGATTAAGCACGTCTTTGAACCCAACAAGAAAACTTAGATGGACTTACATGGGACGATCCTCAACTGATCTGGTGGCTGGTGTATTTTTCTTTACTAAATCATAGTGTTTCATATTGCTTTGATTCCTCTCTGCACCTTGCTTTCACTCATACTATCTTTTGTACTTGAGTTAATAAAGGCATTTGTCAAGTCTTGGATGATAAAAATGTTCAGTTAAAAGTTTTGTGCTCAGACCAAATATCTTGATAGATACTGTTGAGAAAGGAAACATGGAGAAGAAGACAAAGAGTGAAACTCAAGCATATGCATGTGCTGCTCTTAAAATTTAGTAGGGCATAATTTAGCTTTCTTTCTTGTTGGCGCAAAAACAGCTTTAAGGAGAAGCTTAGATGAGGCGGATTCAATTATTAGCATGTAACATGTCCCCCCTCTTGTGTGGTTTGCAAGTGACATTGAACCACACAAGGTCATTGTCAGGTTCTATATGTAAAATCCGATCAGAACAATTTGAGGGGTACAATACAATGCCATTTGACGGAGTTCTAGGGTTTGGCTTTTAATTTTCAACTTAAATAGATAAATTATTTGCTAATAAATCTAAATTTAATGATAATCCATCTTAATCTTAATTTAAAATTTTAGACTCAAGTAATTAAAAAAAGTTCAATCTCAATAATTATTATTAACAAATTCACTTCTAAAAACCTAAAATATTTTCAAATATTAAAAGTTTCATAAACTCAAAGTTCGAAGATTCTATTTGGGCATGGCAATCTGCCCAGACCGAAGTCAACGAGCTAGATTCTAATTGATCGAGCTATGGGTCAGATCACGAGTCGAAATTCTTGACCTGATCGGATCATAGACAATGTTATTTTTTAAATTTTTATTAAAAATAAGAAATCAAGTAAGGACCGAGCGTGCCCTAATTTTATTGAAGTCCTAACTAGTTCTACAGAAATGTAAATGATACAAAATTTGAAATATGATTTATATTTGTCAAAGTATATCCTTGTATCTCAAACTTTATTAAAAATAATATCTTATAATATTATTAAAAGACCTTTTATTAAATTTATGTTTAATTATTTTAATATAATCTGTTATTAAAGTCAAATTAGAACATAAGTTTTATCAGATATTTGAAGCATACACAAGTACAGAAAAAGTTCAAGTTTTCGATCAATGTTATTTAGAGTTTTGACATTTGGGTACAGGTCAGAGCAGGCAAACATACCTTGTGTCGGTGATAAAACACGAACAAGACAAGGGCAAATCCGTAATCGAACTATTAACTGGAGATAGAAGGGCAACCCCCGTTCTAGAGCGTCTGGGCCTGGGGTCGTTATCAGTATTCTTGCAATTCCCGCGGCTTTGAACGCGCCTTTTGTTTTGGCTTTTTCTCCAATCTCCACTTCCTTTGTCTCTTCCTCTCTCCTCCAATTTCTTATCTTCTCTCTGTCTTTATTTTATAGTTAATCAAATAATACTTTTTAATTAACTTATATTTTTAATTGTTTATTAAAAAAACTATCAACATTAGGTTATCCAATATTATTAATTAGATATAATATAAAGATAAAGAAATAGCCGAGAATATTATATAAATATGCAAAAGATTCACTCTCACTCTTACTCACTCATTCACCTGACGACTACACACAAAATTCCAAAGTCGTGACCTTCGTCCCAAACAACATAGATCATTTCCTCATCCCCTCACATGTATGTGAACTACCCTCTTAATTGATATGCATAAAATAATGAAGTTGTACATATCGAGTACCGGAATTAAGAGAGTCTTGGTTTCCAACTTCCCCACCGGTAAGGCTGTTGCAGGAGGAGGAGGAGGAAGAAGCAGTAGACGGATAACTAGTCGGACGGTGGCGTTTGGGATAATTTTTCTCGTTCTTTTTCTTAGAATTGCCATATTGCTTCTTCAATCTTCCACTCTCGGTATTTTTCTACTCTTCTCTTTCCGCTTCTAATTAAGATGTTTGTGTTTTGCTTGACTGTGATGATGCCCTGCGTTAATTAAACACAAAAAAGATTCATCTTTCAACTCTCTGAACACGCTTCAGTACTGGTCCTGATTTGTCTTACAGATCATCCGTTTTTCTGTTTCTGATTCATACATGTGCAGATTGTTTGGGACGGAAGTTTCTGGGTGGGGGCGATTCATCTCTGGTAACTCACCCACTCTTACATTTTACTTTTTTTTTCTTTAATTCTTTGACTGAAAAAATCATAGCATGTTTTTTTAAAATTTTATTTTTCTTAACCAAAGGTTCATGTTAAATCAAAAGTAAAGCTTTTTAAGATTTACCAAGGCCTCCACGTTAATAATGCATAGTAACTGAAATCACATTGCAGCTTTTTCGGACCATATAAACATAGTTTGTTGGTAGGACCCTGCCCTGGGCCTTTCGCCCCTTTTATTTCTATTTATTCCACTCATTAAAATTTTACGTACTTTTAATTGTCTTCCACGTGATCGAGTTATGAATGGCTGTCATAGATGATAAGTGCATATTTTGACGTTTGAATTTTCGGTCTAAGCTGTTTTATTTTATTATATAAATTTTAGTCATTTATTTATTTTATGTAAGTTTTTGCAAGTTTTACGTAGTGTAACAGAATAAGACACCATAATATTAGACAGACGATTAAAAGTGTCCTATGGTATTTAACTTTGCACCGGTTGCTTTCGTTTCCACATGGCTGACACGTCCTGCAATAGAACTAGAATTATTCTTCTGTCCACTTGATTTGGAAATAGAAATTTAAGAAATCATCGAAATTTAGGCCACACTTATTTTCACAATTCAAGCTACCTACCACCTTCCCGGATGTCTGACTCAGAAAAGAGGATTAATTTTTTAGTTATTAGACTCCAATACGCCAATTATCTCACATCAAATTTTCTGTTGGAATTACGGTATTTTAATTTAATTTTATTAATTTTTATTCATATATTTATATAAAATTTACGTAAATAAATAAATAAGATTTAATAAAATTTAATAAAAATGCTATAATATCCGTTCCTCAATTATCCACCCCTCGCTCCGTCTAGAAGTGTATAAGGAATCAGCTCTATTTTCCTTGCGAGGGGAAAGGTACCCTGGCAACAGCTTACGACAATTGATCGTATCACACACGTCAACATGGTTTATTTGGCTCATTCTCAATGCCTGCAAATGGGAATTTGAAAAAGCCCCCAAAAATAACGGGGTTGAGTTGAGGCGTTCTTTGTCATTGCTAACATTAGAAAATAAATAAAAAGTTTCTACCTGAAAATAAGTAAGCGATTGCAAATAAGAAAAGATTTTGGATGGTGATAACATTTTATTTCGATACGATTTCATTTGTAATTAATATTTCATGTTTATTTAATACCTGAATGCTCACAACAACTAATTAGAACAATATTAACCTCAAATGGCAGCATTTTTCTAGCATTAATGTGCTAATTAATTAGAACAAGGGCTTTAATACGTCTTATATATGTTGATGTCAGTCAAGTTGACCTTAATATTTTGGTTTTCCCGAAATAGAATTGATCTGATGTGATATTACAAATTGTTGGTACATGTACCATGGCAACATGAAGAGGCTGAAAGATGAACTGACAAGAGCTCTGCTGGAAGCAAAGGAAGGTGGCTTTAATGAGGTTCCAATGGAATCATTCAACCAACTTGTCAAGGAAACCACTTCGAGACGACGAGACCTGAAGGCTTTTGCTTTCGGGGTCAAAGCCATGGTATGTACGTACCTGCTAATTACTCACCGCTTTAAATTATTTCTTTCCCACATCCTGCACACCCTTTGTCTCCTGTGCCTCGTGGCCCACAAAACATCTATCTGTGGCTTCTTAGTAGGCGCGTCTACAGGTTGATGTGTAGTCCAAAACTTTCGTGCTCCAGCCTGTTAATTAAGATTATGTGTTCTTGGTGTCTGGTTTGTTCTCAACTAGGTAATGAAACAAGCCATATGCCAATAAATATTGTCTCTCTGTCACCATGATCTGCTACCAAAAAAAAACTTACTTTCCTTAAATAATGGAGCACAATTGATTGGACAACCGCGATAAATGTTTTACAATTCTGATGGGGTTCTAGTGGTAGGATTTCTGCATTTACATCTTCCTTGCTGATTTCTGTAGTATACCTACTGCTCAGGGAATACGTGAATTAATGCAGCACTGTAGTTCTAGTGATAAAAAATTAGCTGGTTATATCTCACATAAAAATTCAGTTCATTTTCAAATTCAACTATCATGGCTTAACTTTGGTTTGTCCAAAACATGTTAATAATGAATGTGGCTGGTAAGCTGCTGAAGGTTATACTAACTTCTGTTTGAATCCTAGTGAATTCTAGCCATCTTGTGATGCGCTCATGCCCACAACCATGTCAAATGAGAAGGGGGAGTTTTTTTCGGGATACATAAAAGCTTTTTTGTTTTGTTTCGCCAGGATACACATACGAGGTTAGAATGTTTGATGGTATGGCTCATGGCTGTAATGTATATAACGTTATCAGTATTTTTCATGACACTTTACTAATAGTCTCTTCTTTTAACCAATAACCACCTTTAATTGGGCATCTTTTGCATGACTTGTCATAAGACCAAACTGATTCTTCATTTTCTTCGGCCCATGATAGAAATGTGTGAGGACGCATTTTTATTGCCTGGCTGGAATTTGCTACCATCGGTACCATCCTTGATGCTTATACCTTTTTTTCCCGTCACTGCTAAGCTAATTCATTCGGATCTCAAATTCTTGAATCTTGATCGTGTAGTAAAAAAAATTGTTTCCAATTACAATTTTGTCTCTCAACGAACCGTTCAATTTAGCAAAAAAAAAAGAAAAAGTTTTCTTGGAATTTTATGCATGTTCAGTTTTCATCCGTTTCTTCAGAGAACCTCAGAAATTTGCGATCAATTGTAGGTTGAGCTTAGAAGGATATATGATTGCTCCCTAACATTCTTTGACTAAAAACTTCACCCTATGATTGGAAATAATTTAAGAGAAATAAATGCAGGATCTGAACGTGAGGGAGTTAATGGGACTTCTAAGCTGAGACCTAATATACAGATTCTTATTGCTTGCTATCCGCTTATAACAAACATATTAATTATGAAATGGCTTTTTGAATACAAAGAATGTCATATGTTGATTATTTTATATTCTCTAGGATTATTTGCAAAATCACGGGTTTTACTTTACTAAAAGTTAGTTCTCCAACCTTGTCAATTTGTTGATAATTATATTCATCTACGTACATATAGAACTACAAATGGACAGGCCTCTCTTTCTAATAAGTATATTCATCATCAGCACAGCAAGTTGTCCACTTGCTTTGCTACTGTCTTTCTGTAGAGGAGGTCACTTGCACGAGCCATGTTTTCCATAGACTAACAAAGTTGATCCTCTTCTCTCAACAGGATTAATGGTAGACTTTTGCATCTGTTTAAGTGGCTTCCTGGTATTCTACTTGAATATATGTTTGTTTAGGCTGAAGTAGAGCTTTCTAGTCCTATTTGTTTGGATTACCTAATGAGCAGCGGAAGAAACACTGGTACTTTATGACTATTCATAAAATTTAATGGCATTAGATCCAGCCACTGAGACTGGTATTTATGATTAGCATTTAACAGCGTTAGGCCCGGCAATTATGTATCATGAAAGTCAATGAGGAACTGATAACATGTATTTTTTTAAGCCATTTATGTTCGTTTTGATTGAGAATTCTGTCTTTGCCTTATCTTTGGCTCCAAATTTCTGACAAGTCAAACCAAATTTATTTTTGCATTCCAATGCAGCTATCTAGGATGGAACGCGAGGTCCAGTCGGCCAGACAACGTGAATCAGTTCATTGGCATTTAGCTTCACATAGTGTACCAAAAACTTTACATTGTCTTTGCCTTAAATTGGCAGAAGAGTATGCTGTAAATGCCCTGGCTAGATGCCATTTGCCCTCCCCTGAATATGTTTCTCGTCTGTCTAATCCATCTTTCCACCATGTAGTTCTCCTAACTGATAATGTTCTTGCCGCGTCCGTGGTCATATCGTCCACAGTACAAAACGTGGAGAATCCTGAAAAGTTTGTGTTTCACATAGTCACTGATAAGAAAACTCACTCCGCAATGCATGCATGGTTTGCAATTCATCCCATCAAGTCAGCTGTTGTGGAAATCAAAGGATTGCATCAATATGATTGGTCCGAGGAAATCAGTAATGGAGTTCAAGATATGGTGATGATTCATCGCCTTATCTGGAACCACCACTGCGACAATTTGAAAGAGGACGACTTCCAGGAAAGAAGACGGCTTAGAAGATGTTTGGAGGTTTTAAATCCTAATAACCTCTCCCTTTTGAATCAACTTCGAATGTATCTCCCAGAGGTACTGCTCAAAAAAGCTAATACAATCTTCTCTGATGGATGGATGATGATATTAACTGCATGGAACATTTAATAATGATTGGTATTCTATGACTTTCATGGGCCACAGCTTTTTCCAGATCTCAACAAGATAGTTTTCTTGGACGATGATGTAGTAGTGCAACATGACATATCGTCTTTATGGGAATTGGATCTCAATGAGAAAGTTGTTGGTGCAGTTTTTGATTCCTGGTGTGAAGAAAATTGCTGCTTGGGTACAAGATATAAGGACTATTTGAACTTCTCCCACCCAATTATTTCATCTGCCTGCAATGAAAGCGATTTTGCTTGGATTTATGGCATGAATGTCTTTGATCTTGAAGCATGGAGGAGGGTCAACATCACAAGGAATTACCATAAATGGCTGACTCTTGTAAGTACTTCTGCTTCCTTGTAATTCTAGTAGTTGGATGGTTATGGTTGATTTCACTTTCCATTGCCTTCTCTCTTTCTTTTTCCCCATTTCACGAACTTATAGTGCTGCTTCAAAATGGATTCAACGAGTTGAAATATAAATGAAATATTGATAAGCAGAATAAAGGAAGCGAAAGCAAAAGAAATCGGCCGTAAGGGTTTATTCCATGTACAAACATAAAGTTCACGTCTTTTTCATTAGATTTTTATATAGATAAAAGTCTTACACCAAATTAGGAATTAGATATACACAAATCAAATTTGGGTGAGTGGCATCTCATGATTTAGTTTGAAATATTTATCCTAGTGATAGATAATTATTACCTGATTAACTATGAGCAAAAATGTCAAGAAGTCTACAAAATTAGTTTCGATAATTACCTGATTGGTGTTGACATATGAGACAAAGATTGTAGTTTTCGTTGTCGAACATTTGTACGTGTGATCAATTAAAATGCTTCCACAAATGACTATAACCTAGCACTCTGCATGAGGACAAACATTATAGGATTTCACTAAATACGTACACCAACACATAAGTCATTAAGTTCACACAAAATTCATTTTCTTTGTTCCATGTCACCATATTTACTACTAGACTTCTTTGCAGAACCTTAATTCAGGGTTAGAATTATGGCAACCGGGGGTGCTTCCTCCAGCCCTACTTACGTTCAAAGGGTATGTGCATCCTATGGATCCTTCATGGCATGCGGCTGGACTAGGTCACAGACACCGAGAATACCGGAGAGAGATATTGACTGCTGCTGTCTTGCATTTTAGTGGTCCAGCAAAGCCATGGCTTGACATTGCATCACGAGAGGCACGAAGCTTGTGGAATAGGAACCTGAACATTTCAAACAAGTTCATAAGAAAATGTGGATATGTTGGCTGAAAAGATCTCACTCTTTCATAAGAAAATGTGGATATGTTGGTTGAAAAGATCTCACTCTGACGCATTTGTTTTGACACATCGCAAGAGGGGCATTGTATGAAGCCAGAGGGAAGAAGAGTTTGCCTTCAGTCTCTGCTCACAATAAAGCTCTCTACTGTAGTTATTGTCCATAATACGTAGAAGTTGAAGGTACCACGCAACGTATGAGTAGCGGAGTAGGTACAAATAGTCAGGAACAGAATCTTCAACTTGGACAAAACAAGTTCGTGATGCATTGAGCTTATAATACTGATGTAAAAACCTCATAGCTAGTTTTGGAAATAGTTCTCTCAAACATGATGTGGCTCTTTACTATTACTAAATATCATTAGCATAACAGGAATATATATTTTTAAAGGTAATACATTAGTACCAATAAAAAATGGAATAAAAGTTCAATGCAAAGCGGTACTCTAGTTTTTGAATACCAGAAAATGAATGCAACGAGGGAGAAAGGCTCATAGCAAGAACAGAGGAATTATATCAGCTAGGTTTGCCTATTAAATTTCTCTGGAGAAACTCTTAATTCTTGTCACAAATTCTATTAGTTAGCTAAGCTGGGAGGGACTCAAATTCTCTGTCATTTCTCTCACCATAGTTGCTTCTCGATCTTATCTTTCTAATCAACCTTTGGATAATGAATTCTCCACTCACTTAAACATCCTGAACATTCTCTGATCTCTCTCCATCCATATCATATAAATTAGACTTCTAAATGCCATCTTAAACATATTAAATCTTCTTTTTTAGATCTCTTAATCTTTAGAGGTAAATCAATTATCCTTTATCACTATATGTAACAATGCATATTACAGAGGGATAATATTTGGTTCCATAATTTATAGCAGAATTTATAATTACAAAATAAGTGATTCATGCACTTTATTCCATCTTTACAAAGCACAGATATAGGATCAACTTTCACAAGTTTTTAGGCTACCCTTTGTACCGTATCTACATTTACTAGCTAGCTATAGGATGAAAGAAGTGTAAGAGTTCATGTTATGATTCCAGGCTAGTTCATGCCATGAGACCTTGTCCTGCCTTTCTACAAGTATATCCTTGCATGCTTGATTTGTAAATTTTAGAGAGTTGTGGTTTAGCCAACTTAAGGTGTCTTCCTTTCTTCGGTTAGGAGAATAGCTTGGGAGGTTATCCTTGACTCTAGTAAAATCCCTTAATGCATGAATTAACTAGTTCCATCTATCTTTAGCTATGCCTATGATGATTTCTACCTTAGAGTTCACTAGAATGCTTACTACTTTAAGTGAATCAAACTCTTAAATCTTGTATAAAGATCCTAAGTTGTGCCAACTTTCAAACCAAAAAGGTGTAACCTTGCTATTACCAATGTTGTGTTTGAAAACATGGTTTACCAAGTCCGTCATTTGTAATATCTGTCTAACACTGCGTTTGGTTAGCGTCTTCAGTAGACAGGGACGGAACGGGACGGCACAGGCCAGGACGAAACAGAACAAGAATTGGAGACAGTGAGCTGTTTGGTTGCAGTGGACAGAACAGAGATTTTTGTCTTCGTCCTTGGTACAAAA
>JANZLH020000022.1:2190527-2203895 GCA_026770325.2 Erythroxylum fimbriatum | reverse complement strand
TTTAAGGGGACTAATCGAAAAGATTACCACAATTCAACCCCCCTTCTTGTGTATTGTGATTGCTTTATTAATTTGTGATTCACTTCATGTTTTTCTGGAAAGGGTTAGCAAGGGATGTGCGAAGGTATGTGCAGGAATGTGCAAGTTGTCAGAGGAACAAATATGACAATTCTGCATATCCTGGTCTGTTACAACCCATTGCGATTCCGGAAGGGAGTTGGAGAGAGATCAGTCTTGACTTTATTGAAGGGCTACCGACGTCGAAAGGGAGGTCAGTCATATTGGTGGTGATTGATCGCTTCACGAAGTATTTGTCGCAGTTAAGCACCCATACACGGCGTGTGATATCACGAAGTATGCCCATAAGAAGACGTTTGTTAGGCTGATGAAGACGGAGAACGAAGCGCAGCGTTTCATTTTAATTGAGAGGGACCAATGTAATAGAGTAGGGATACTTGTAGGGAATCAGTTTAGCTGAATATAGGCCGTCTACATGTGGCTTGAATGGCATGTTTTATGTGCTGTGTGTGTGTTGTGTAATCCCTTCTCTCTCTATCAATTGATTCTGTTCCTTCGAATACGAATATTTGTCAGACAATTCCTTCCTCGTATTTCCATTCCGTTAGAATCATTTGTTTTCATAACATAATTGAGAATAATCTCTTTGTAGTGATTGAGATCTCAAAATACTTAAAAGGGAGTCATTCTTATTTGATGTCATTGGTGATTCCTAAGAGCTCCTCTATTGCATTTCAACTAGCTAAAAAGAAAATTTTGCTTTTGAAAGGCTTGTAGCTCAACCCTGATATGTCCTTAAACTAATCCAATGATCTGGTGAAAACCTTGATAGATTCCTTAATAGCACCATAAAGTAACAGTAAATCAAAAAGATGCAAATCTTAGTTATAATAATACTTAAACCTGGACTCATTGGTAATATTAAATGCAATTAGTTTGGTGAGTGTCTCTATATATAGGGTGAGCAAATATAATGATAAAAGGATATCTTTATCTAAGACCTTTTGCAACTTTGAATAGTTTAGTTAGTTCTCAATTGACTAAGGTCGAGTATAAATTAGAAGTAACACATTATATTACCCTATTAGTGAATTTAGCAAGAATCCCTAGGCTTCTATAGTACTGAATAAGAAATTACAATTCTGGAAGTCAAAAGCATTGTTGAAATCAATCTTTATAGCACAGAGTCTTATCTCATTCCTCTCATGGTAACTTTTGAATAATTCTTAGGCAATTAGTATATTTTCACCAATGCTCCTTCTATGGATAAAAGCGCCCTGACAAGGATTGATGGTGCCTTTGAGAATCACCTTTAATCTAGAGGCCAACAACTTAGAAATGACTTTGTAAATTATATTACAACAAGGAATGAGACTATAGTCAAATAAGGTAATATGATTTACAATATTAAGAATCAAATAGATATAAGTTTTGTTAAGATCCATTTATAAGAATCTAAAATTGAAACCATCAATTCCAAAGGCTTTATTTAAGTTTAAGCTAAAAAGGGTTTCCTTGATCTCACTTTTGGAGAACTCCCTATAAAAGGAAGGCAACATGATTTGCTAAGATGGATTTTGTTATGAACTTTATGCCTTCACTTAATAGATTGATCTTGTCATCAGTACCCAACATACTATTGAAATAATTGAGATATAGGCCTTTCAAATGTTCTTAATCCTTGATTATAAATCCCTATAGTGTTTTTAAGGAAAAAAATTTGTTAAAATTTGTCTTAGTTAAAATTGTATTATAGAAAATTTCGTGTTCCTATCTCTATCTTTCATTCAAATAATTATTGACTTCTACTATGTCAAACATTAACGCATCTCTAAATTTTCAATATATTTTTTAGAGCTATTCGTTCAAGAATTTTGAGGGTTTCATCTATTGGATTAACTCTTAATTGTTCTCAGACCTTGTTGAGAGAGTTTAGACTTACATTTTTGTCCATTTCTATAATCTTGCAACTCCTTTTATTCAATTGAATTAATTATGTTTTGACAACTTTTATCTTTTGCATATATTTATACCTTTTTATCACCTGGAATTTGGGTGTTTCATGATCTTGTTATAGCTTTTGTTGAATCTAAGAACTTCTAAAAGAAAACTGTTAAACTTAGCGTACATTCCTTTTCAATAGTTTCTCATTCAAATGAATGTCTGTGGGTGGGTAATATGAACAAAGAGAATTACTAAAGTGAATAAAACTATAGAGATAACTTATCATCTAGAGGGAGTTAACAAGGCACCTACCAAACTTCTTTTAATAAAAACCAACTTTTGAATTGCTTATGATTGCAAGTAATAGTGGTTGCTACTATGTTTGGGATTAGTTACACTAGCATTATTGATGTATTTAGTGAAATCCTAATTGCCACTTTTCTACTTAGATCTTTGCACATAAACCCCTTATGCTAGTACAATTTATTTTGCAATTACTTAAGTATTCCTTTCATTGAATTATTCTCACACTGCAATTACTCAAGTATTCCTTTCATTACGTTATTCTTTCACTTTTGTGTGGTTTGTATTTCACAGTAACAATAAGTTCTTACTGGTCTCTTTTCTCTTCCAAACAAGATGAATTATCTAACTTCTATTCTCATGGAAAATGCTCCTAACTTCAGTAGCTCGAATTAGGTTAAAATCAGTAAAGATTAAATGTACCACATAATGAGAAGTTTAAAAATATTAGTATCATTAATTTGTTTTCTAATGTTTTTACTACTTGGATTATTTGTAGTTTGTGACAAGTGACAAGTGTCAAAAATATCATATCAAAAAGAGCATATAATTAATGGTAAGAAAGCTACAAAAAGTGAAAAAAATTAACCTAGAAAGTGAATTATAGATTAAAAAAGCAAAAAAAAAAAACTAAAAAGTTGCAAGAACTACAAAAGGTGCTAAAGCTTATAGACTTAATATAAATAATTTTTTACTAATATTTCTAACTTCATGTCTTGAAAAGGCAATAGATATTGACCACAACTCTAGGAGTTCTACCATAAACCTCATCTTAACTAATATAGGATTATTAGTTTCACTTATATTTTTAATTTAATTTACATTTTTAAATAAAAATTATTTTTTTTATTGTTAATATTAATATCGTCATACTTTTATAATTGAAAATAATAAAAACAAAATAATAGTAACATATAAATTAATTTTATGAGTTAATTAAGTAACTTGTTTTATCTTAATTTCTTCTATAATATTTATTAATGATAAATTCATCATATTTACTAAAATTAGTAATTAACTAAATAAGAAATTTACAAACTTTTATTTATAAACTAATATTTATTTAGTAAAATATATTTTAATTTTTAAACCAATGCTAATATCTAGAATTAAATGTTCAAATTTTAAAATATTTTGATCAATAAATAATTATTTTTGATAATTTAAAATTTATGTACCTTAAGATAATTTAAATTTAAAATGGGTTATTTTAAACTTTGAGTAATTTTAATATAAAATAAATAGTTAAATTATATTTTTCATAATTTTGTTAATAATTAATTTTAAATAATTAAATAGTATTGACATGTCTCAAAGTCAAGAAAATAAAATTCTTCTTTTAGAAATATAATGTATATAATGATGAGTAGGATCGTACAGATTGAGTTGATTTATAAAGGGATCTTATAAATATTTGAGACCGATTCAATCAATATAATAAGAGAGAACATTAAATAATACTTAACAATATCAGAGAAATCTCTATTTAAAGAATTAATTTCAATTTTGATTTACGTAGTTGATTAATCATATAAGGACAAAATCATCTATTCATGAATAAATTAGTTATGATTATTAACAAGCTCTAATCACTTTTCTCTTTATTTTCTTGTTAATTAGAATATATTTTTAATTAATTTTCTTATTAAAAAACCATTCTAAATAATTTGTTAACAACGTTAAGAAAGAGATAATTTATCAATTCTAATTAATAAACAAACAACCATGGTTTATTTAAATTAGATTATATATTCTCAAAACGTAGAAAAAATTTATCCATAGTTAATTATGTTATTTATAACAAATATTACAACAATCAAACATATACGAATTTGATACTCTTATTGACTTGTTAGTATTTTTGACAGCTAAATAATCATGCCTTTATCAAATTTATCAAATTAATTATTTCAAATTGTTGCAAAGAATATATAAGTACTCAAGCATAATTAAAAAATTAACTAGATTAGTACTCAAGCATATTTAAGTACTCAAGCAAAATTAGGCCCTCTTCAAGTGGAACTTGGTTATCATAAGGGCTATCTCTCTGTCCCTTAAACCCTAGCCTACTTCCATAATCTTGGAGTCTCTCACCAAATATGGAAAGTGGACAGGTGAAGGGTATCCATATAAAACATCAAATATGGTTAAATTAGTGGCCAAATCATAGATGGTATTGTACCACCATTATGCCAAGGAAACTTCCTCATACCATTTGTAAGGAGTTTCTTTATAAAAAACCTTAATTAGGTTTGTAAAATCTTATTAGCAGTCTCTCTTTTCCCATCTGTTTAAGGTTAATAGGGTATAGAATACCTTAAACTAACCCTTCGTGACCTAAATAACTCTTGCTAGAATTAAATCAAGAATGTCAAATCTCAGTCATGTACGATTACATTAGGCATTCCACGTAACTTAAAGATGTGATTAACGAATAATTAGACAGGATTCAAATCCAAATAGGGATGCCCTATAGAATAAATGAACATATTTGGTGAATTTGTCAACCATCACCAAAATCACTATATTTCTTTTACACACAAGAAGGCCCTCAATGAAATCCAGGTTAATTTCTCTCTAGCTTCCTTTAGGGATGGTTAATGGTTAGAGCAGTTCTAATATATTGAGTTATCATATTTGTTTCTTTGATAAACCATGCAAAACTTAATGTAGTTCTTTATATCTTTGGCCAATCCTTTATAGTGGAACAAGTTTTATAATTTCTTGGGGTTTTCTAATACTTTTAAATGTCCAATAGTAGCTTCATTATGCCAAATTTTAATCAGTTTATCTCTTAATTTTGAATTAAACTTAATCACTATCCTTCCTTTCCACCATAATAACCCATTTCTCCACTCATAAGCCTTTAAATGTACAATTCCCAGCTCCACCTTCATATTTAAGTCCTACACAGTAAGGTCCTTTTCTTAACTCGTTTTAATACCTCTACTAGATTAGAATGCACTTGTGATATAGACATTACTAACAACTTGGAGTTGTAAGTATCGATAAGCGTCATTTGCTAAATTCTCCTTCTCACTCCTATAATGTACTTCAAATTCATATCTTAATAACTTAAGGAGCCAATTTTGTTGAAAGGGTATAATGATACACTGCTCTAAGAGATATTAAGGCTTTTTGGGATTGGTGTGAACAATAAAAGGCTTCACACTGAGGTAATGATGTCATTATTTATTGGTCTTAATTACAACTAAGCACTCCTCCTTATATGTTGACAATCCTTAGAACCTTGTTGCCAAAACCTTATTAAAAAAATGTTATAGGATGTTTCTCCTATTGTAGCACTGCTTCAGTTCCCATTTCACTCACATATGCTTCAATAATGAATGATTTGGAGAAGTCAAGAAGAGCCAGAATTGTGGTTATGGTGATGGTCCTCTTGAGATTCTCTAAGTTCCTTATTCTTTTTACTACCAATTTTAATTTGAAGCATGCAGTTTCTTTAATATTTTAGTCATGGGTGGGCTATCTGCCCATACCCTTTTATAAATATAAAATAATATCTAATGAGGGAAAGAGAATCTCTCAGTTATTTGATGTTCTTAGCAGTAAGCCATCCCTGAATAGCTTCATCATATCTGTTATCACTCTTTTTTTAATAATAAATACCCCAAGTACTTAACTTGTCTTGCTCCAAACACACATTTTCTCCATCTGATAAATAATTGATTTGACTGAATTGTCTACATTGCTATATTGAGATGCTTTAAATATGACTGAAAAGAGTAGCTATGTATAAGTATGTCATTAAAAAACCCAAAGATGACTCACTTGAGGAATGGTTTTAAGATGTCATTCATTAAGCGTTCAAATGTATATGGTGCACTCATTAATTCTAAGAGCGTGACAAGAAATTTGTGATGGACTTTATGATTTTTAAAGGCTTCCTTTAGAATGTTTTTAGGTTGCATCCTAAGTTATGATAACCTAACCTCAAGTCCAACTTTGAAAAGTGATGGAGCCATGCAACTTATCTAAAAGTTCTTCTATTAGAGGAACTAGGAATTTATCTTTGATTATATGTTTATTGAGATCCTTATAGTCCATACATATACATAATGAATTATCCATTTTCTTAACTAAGAATATTGGTGAAGAAAATACAACAATGTTGTGTCTTATGAAGTCTTGATTCATCAACTCACGAATGGAATGCTGTATGACATCCTTCTGCACTCCATAGTAATCATATAGTTGAATTTTAAAGGCTTCCATGACTTCCTTAATGATTGTAACATATATTATTTAATCAAATAATATTTCATTGAAATATAAATGGGATCTATAAGTGAAAAACTATCCAATCCCTGAGTACATCACCGTGTTAACATTATATTAAAGCCATTTACAAAATCACACAAGGAAGGTTCACCAAAGCATTACAAGTGGGTTAGGAATTTTGTTCCATGTATCTTGTATACAAGGTAAGCTTATGTCCACCTTAAGTTCAAATGTCATTAGCCTTTATTGTCTCTCAACCTGTATCTCATTCCTTATTTATTTTCTTTAAGCTACTTGATTCTTTGCTATGTTTTCTCATAGGTTTCCTTCTTACAGTCCTTAACTTTCTACTAGTCTTTTTGTGTGCCTCAACTTGCTTCTAGTTTGATTACATCAAGGTTTCTACCTTATGGTACCGAGAACTAGTAAGACCTATTATTGTTCTTCGCTATAATCTGGTACCCACATTTATACTCGTTCTGATATAAACACTAATTAGGCAACATATGAAAGATGTATCTGAATGCATTACCTTTAGCCAATTCTCCATACTCGCACTATATGCTCATTACTATGTTTCGAGTCTTTGGAAAGAATTAATTACTCTCTGATGCTAGCTAGAGTAAGTTGCAAAACTGTTTCTATACATGTCTCTTGATTTTTGAATCATTTGGTATTCCTCTCCTTCTAGATAACTTGTAAGCAAGTTCCAAATGAAATTAAGTAGGCAACTAAGTCCCTTATAAGAATGTTATTGTTATTTGTAACCATAGGAGAGTATCCAAGATATCATTTAAGTTAGTGTTCTAATGCATGAGATCTTTAACATGATTGCAAATAGCTTTAAAGTAGCTACATATAAAAATGAATAAGGCATAATTTCCATTATTAATCTGCATAGGACATAAATGCCCTAAATTTGGAGAAAATATAGCCTATCCAATGTGTTCATTCTATTTTTAGCTATCAACCACATAAGGAAGGAGATTCTAGCCATAAGATTCCTATTGGACATAAGCTTGTGCCATGCTTCTTATTGACCTTTAAGTATTAGTTAGTCTTTACAATCTTTGTTTATGAAATTTCCTTCTGAATAATTTTTGCTTACATAACAATCCATCATCTATGTATTAAGCTAATAATTAGTGATCAAGTGTCTTATTTTATAACTGTATACTTTAGCCTAGGTTAAGATTTCCTCCATGGCTTAGACAAACTAATGCATTTCATATTAAGGCTCCATTATCTGTCCAATTATCATACTATAGAAACTTAAGGTGCCATCTCCATTCCTACAACTTATATTTAGCTCTAGTTATCTTCTTTTCTTTAGCAATTGTGTTATAAACTAGGAGTGAGAAGCTATGTTTGTAAGTGCCTAAATACTTGCACCCTTCAATATTTTTTTGTGCATCCACTTCATCCATAATGATTCCTTGTCTGCTAACACTCTAAAGATTTTTATCCATTAATAACTTGTTTCTTACACTTATATGAGTGATCTCTAGGCACCCTGATTAAGAAGTTTACATAACTCGAACTATTTAACCTTATCATTGGATTTTCTAACATTCATCTTAGCCTGTAAGGAGTTTCTCATCAGCTCCTCAATTGTCTTAATCAGGCCTTTAGATAAGAACATATAGACACTCTAATAGATGTTCATGAAATTAACAACATACTTTAGAAGCTGAAGCTTACCTATAAAAAATAGTTCCTTGTTAGTCCAACTTCTCAATCTCTTTAATTTTTTTAAACAAAGTCAAGCATTCTTTAAATTAAAACCTTCTTGTAACCAAAGGAAACCTAAAATATGTAGCCATACTAGTCAAGGTTCTGAGCCTCTCCAAATGTTGGATTGCATTATAGGTAATGATATTATGACTTTTGTTGTAGTTTATATCTAGCCCAAATATCACTAACTATTTTTAAGGTCTTCATCAAAATCTAAACAAATTTAGCCTTAGCCTTGAAAAAAAAAGGAACAAGTCATCCAATTTCTAAGAGTTACAAAAAAAAAAAAACAAATAGTTCAAGCAAATTAGAAACAAATTATCAATTTATGCTATCAAAATCTTTATTGAAATCCATTTTAATTGCACAATTTTATGGATATTTTTTCCTAGAGTATCCCTCCATAAATTCTTAGGTGATGAGAATGTTGTCTCTAATTTGCCTTCTTTAGAGAAAACCACCTTGATTATCACTTATAATTGATTAAATCTTCACTTTAATTCTATTTACCAAGATTTTTGCAATGATCTTGTATGTGACATTACTACAAGAAATTGGCCTGAAATCCTCAAAAGATGGAGAATTGGGGATCTCTAGAACATGAAAAAGAAATGTTTTGTTGAGTTCTTTGAGTAGTACTCTACTAGTGAAGAACTTGTTAACAACTTATGTCACTATCGATACCACTTATGGCTAAGCTTTATGATAGAAAATTCCATTCAAGCATCAGGACCAGAAGCTTTCTACTCATTCATCTAGAATATTATTTTTTCTACTTCATAAACATAAACTAGTTCAGTGAGAAGTTGAGCATCCTCTTACCCAATTTGGATATCAATGAAAGACTTATGGTGCTCCATTAAAGAGGAGTTAAGGAAGCATGATCTAATCAAATTCTTGAAGAAAGCTACTGCCTCATTTAGTAACTCTTCTTTTTTAATGAATAGTTAATGGTGGGTTATCATTAGCCTAATCAAATAGCCATTTTATGTGATAATTGAACAAGCTATTGGAATTTTTCTTGGCCAAGATGAAGTTAAAGAAGTATTTGGTGCATCTATCTCCATCCTTTAGTCAAATATTTCTAGACCTTTGCATTAGTAATGATGCATGGTCCTCAACTTTACTTAAGTAGTACTTCAATGCTAGCTTATCTTTCATTAAAATCTATTTGCTACCTGGATATTAAAAAGCCTTTGTTAGATCTTTATGAGCTTGTCCTTTCCATTCAAAGCTTTTTGTTTAGTATTAGGGTCCCTATTTACATTCAAATTCTTCAATTCTTACTTGATGCCTTTAATTTTTACATATATATAAATTATTGGGAGCATTGTAAATTGATTACCATCTCTTTTGAAATAGCATCCTGAAATCCTTCATCAAAAGTAAAGAAAAACTGTTCAATCTAAAAGGATACTTTCTACATACATTTTGGAGCATGTCTCCGATCTTAATAGGCATGTGTTATGGAAATAGTGGGTCCATAAACCTTGCTTTGCTTTTAGGAAATTTAGTTAGCCATGCAAGGTTTACTATAGCTCTATCCAACTTCTTCCTAAGAAAGCATCTTAATTCTTATTTGTTGCTCTAGGCAAACTATGCCCCTTCTAGTGCAGGTCTTCTAATCCTAGACTTTCCACACACTTTTTGAAGTATTATGTGAAATTCTTTAAGCTAGAATGTTCCTTAGCTTCTAACCTAAATAAGGTTGCATTAAAATCTCCAAAAACTAGCTAAGGTTCATAGTAGTTAGCCTAAAATCACTTTAATCTTTCCTAAAGCATCTTTCTCTAAAAATTGAGGTTAGCTCCATGTATAATGGATACTTAAACCTTACAAATCGCCCATAAAATTGGAAAACTACATAGATTGCTTGATCATAAGCCTCTAATTTCTACACCTTGACAAAATTATTATTATATGTTAGTATAATTAGTTTGGCTCTTTGAATACATCAACATAGTAACCTAAGATTCCATTAATTGTTATAGTTGACATTCTATAGGATATGTTAATTGCATTATGTAGAATTATCCCTCTTATGAAATTCTCTCCTTGAAACTACCTTAGATGCCTTGTTTGGATTGTCATTCAAGGTAACTAGTTTCCCTCCCATTTGACGTTCATTTTTTTAAAATTGCATAAAATGTCATTTAACCATACTAACCATCGCGTTCCTAACACAACATTACAAACTCTTAAAGTTATCTCCAAGGAATTAGTGGTGAATTTTAGCCCTTGCGTAAACAATATAAAGTTCATGCAATGTTGGTTATAAGTTATTTTTAATCCTCCTCCCACCATGATAACAAGTGGATTAATTTCCTTCATATCACATTTTCTCTTCTTGATCACTAAAACGTCCATAAAATTATGGGTACTTCCATTATATATTAGAATATAGATCAGTTTCTTTTGGTGCACCCCTAAGATCCTCATTTGCTTAAATTCCCACTCTTTTTCCACCCCTGTCATTGCTTGCAAGGAGACATTAAGGGAAGTTGGTTCTGTATACTATTCACCTGCCCACTCTATTTCTGTCCCATTAATTGTATATGAGGCATTTTATTTTCTTCCCTTTTTACTAAATATAAATGAAGATACTTCTTCTTACATTTATGGCTTAAAACATAACTCTCATCGTTTTAGAAATAAAGTCCTTTGGCTTTCTTTTCAGTAAATTCCTTGTTGCTAACAGGTCTTGAAACTTTATTAAATTTAAATTAAATAGGTTGTGTTTTGTTACCTAGTGTAGGAAGTAACCCTTCTATAGAAGGGGACTTGGGAATGATCGCATTATGATGACTTCGAGGAGCTACATTGATTTTCACTCCTCTACTAAACACTTTCATACTCCCACATTTAAACATAGACATGCTTCCTTTGGCCATCACTATTGTTTCTTACTTCCATGCTAACATATAGGCTTATTAAAGTGAGACAGGATCCAACAACTTCACTGTCAACTTAAACTCAGGTTTAAGCCCTTTAAGGAAAAGTCAAATTAGGTACTCCTTCGGTGACGATAATATAATACTCTTGAATTGATCCTTCTTATTTCAATCCCTTAAATTCCCCCCATTAAACCATAAAAATCTTTATATTAAAACATTACTTAAGCATGGTAATGAACCTTTTCCATTCTATAGATTCTATTTTGGTTCTATCTTCAGATAGAGTTGGTACCATTCCTATGCCTACTCCTCCAAATGCAAGAATATTATACCCACTTTCAAGATTTTTAGTATATGATCTAGTATAAAAGAATACTCACATCGATGTAGTTGTAACTTAATATGATCTCCTTTGAATGCTAGGAACTTAATCATACTAAGTCTTATATTGGTACCACATATCCGTCCTTTGTTGAGCGTGTTGAGTATTTACTCTTATTTGCTTCTAATTGCTGGAGTAAGTTGTATCTTATTTTATGCTAAACCATTATATAAATTGGGTAAACATTAACTTGAGTTCAAGCATCTCCTTCTCCTACTTATCAACTATATTATAGGATTCTATAAGAATTTTCTCATTCCACATTTGAGCCTTCCTCAAACTTTTAACATTTTCCTAAATTTTTCGTAACTCTGCTCCATAAGTTCTTTTAACCATTTTTCTTGACTAGGTTCATTTCTTTGATACCAAATTTTTCAATAATTTGAATTAAGGAAATAAATCGCAATCAATAATAGAAGTAGAAGAACTAGAAAGGAAGAATTCACATAAAAGGAAGAAATCATAATATATTGGCGAGAGAAAAAGAGAATTGGAATAACAAATTATGGGAATATTCATTATCAGAAAGATCCATTGCACAATGTTTTAATATAAAGATAACTAATGTAGGATAGACATATGTAAAGGTTGTTAGGCCTAGTTGTTACTTAAACATTATATTTCTAAGTATTGACAATACATAATAACAATTTCGTGTTTGTTATTTTCATTCTTTTAAATCTCTTGCAATAACTTCTTCATCCTAGTTTTAATCTACAATAGGACAAGCTATATAAGCTAGTAAAGTTCCTATAGTGAATTCAACCAACTGTCTTAACTCCATATCGAATTTACCTTGTTTTCTTGCTTAAAAGACTATTATCTTTACTGTAAAAATTCTGTAGTGACATCTTTTTTGGGTGAACAAGATTCTTCAATTTCTTTTGCTCCTAACTCACATTTGTAAACCTCTACACGTCCACCTTTTACAATGATTTGTAATGAAACGTCCACTTTTTCCAATGATTTGAAATGAATTAAGTTAGCTGTCTTTCTCTAAGAAGGCTGAATCCTCTATTTTTTAAAAATCTTTAGACTAAATATTTTAGGCCCTTGATCTTTTCCACCTCTTCTCAAGGTGATCAGGGAACAAATTTTTTTAGTTATACGAATTTAAGTTATTGCAATTTTTTTGGTAAATTTTCTTTAGTTCCAAGGTTAAATTAATTTTTGATAAAATATTAAAATAATATGTTAATAAAATAAATTTTAAAATAAATTTAAAATTCACGTCAGTATTTATATAGTATAAGTTGTTCACTGACATGCCATATTAGTTAGAATAATGGTTCAATAATAGGTAAATAAAAACTTAACTCTAATAAGTTTTTGGGTATATATAGTACGTTAAAATGTAAAGTTGTACTGTACACAATAGTACTTTTTACTGTCTTCCCAATTTTTAGGGTTTTCTCTTCTGCTTTATGCACGTACCTATGCGCTATGCATATTTCAACCCTAGAATGATCTAATCTCATCTCTCTTCTTGATTTTCTTTTTTCTTTGTTCTCTTTCTTTTCTTTTCTGATTTCTGTTGGTGGGGTTATGGAGGACCACTTTTCATCTTTAGCATTATCTGATGAAGAAGACGACTGTATTAAAATTGTTGGTCCTAGCCAATCTCAGGCTGCTGCATTCAATTCTGTATGGTGGGCATGTTTATGACATACAGTAAGATTCACTTCGAATCTAGGCGGAATACGTTAGCCGATATTTGGCATCCCTTGGGAGGGGTAGATATTAGCGATCTGGGAGCCAAGCATTATCTGTTTCATTTTTTCAATCAAGTCGATTTGGATCGGGTTCAGGAGGGTTCTCCTTGGGTTTTTAATAACCACTTGCTGGTGTGGA
>JANZLH020000022.1:2156718-2176249 GCA_026770325.2 Erythroxylum fimbriatum | reverse complement strand
TCTCTATTGGCTATTCAGGTTTGAGTTTGCATACAGACACATGGATCCTGGCTTCGGGAAGGTCCCGGCAACAAAAATTTTTGTTTTCCGCACCTTGTAAATGTGATGTACATCCCGGGATTTTCCTACAAAACCTTCATTCCCTACTATTGTAGGGACTTCTTCACCCAGGTCTAGAGCAATAATAATTCTTTTTTGTTCCTTAAATAAAACATTGTATCTCATTAGGCCTACCAAATTGTTGGTGTCAATCTAGAATTTGGGCGTACCAGGGAGGAATTCTCTTAGAATTTGTACCTAACTTCTTATCGACGATATAGGTGGGCTTCCAAAAACTTAGAAAATAGAATTATATGCTACCAAAATGTTAAATGTGTTAGAAAAAAGAAATGATTTGATTTAACCGAAAAGAAAATTGCAAGCTACAAAGGGAATTTGAGGTAATAAAAATGAATACACAATGTAAAAAAAGTTGAAAAAATAATAACAAACTGTTTTCGAGTTGATTATCTCTTTACAGATTATCTAGAGGATGTGTATCTTTTGAGGACTTTGTTTGGTTTTGGTTGTTATGTGACAAATATTGTCCATCCTTTTTTTTTTTTTCTCTTATAGTCCTTTTAAACTCAACTACCTCAAGTTATTTTTCCTGTAACTTCCTAACTTCCAGGCCACTTAACTATATTCTAGTTAACTTCCATCATTTTATCAACTATTGCATTTTGGAATTCTACCTCAAGCACCTCTTTTTTAACTACCTGACTTCCATTCCACTTAGTCGTGTTCTTTATTATGTTTGTTACTTACTCCAGTACATTCATCCTCTATGCTACAAACTTCCACGAATTTAATATGTTCCTCCCTAAGTTTTGGTATTTCACCACCCACGAATTCTCTAGCTAAACATTTTTGGACTCCTTTTCACTTTGCGGGTTGAATTTCATTGTGGACTATCAATAAGCTGTTTATTGGAAGAGCCCTAAGCGATATTTTATTGCAACTTCAATCACGTGTGTTAAGATTATAACTTATATTAAGGTAGGATCCCATGCCAATTAGTTGAAGAATTTTATTTGGGGGTTTATAATTATTGATTCGAATTCTAGGCTGTTAGGATTCTTTATGATGACTTATCTTCTATATTCTTTTCCAAGAAAACAAAGAACATTAGTTATGCTAAATATTTGAAAGTTAGGTACTTTAATCATCGAGGATAGGTTGATAATGGTGATGTAGTTTATGAGTACCAATGATAAAAAATATCAAAATAGTTTGGCTGGTTCAACTATGAAAACCTCTAATTTACTTTAATAACCTATGGTATTGAGAATCGATCAACTTTTTAATTAATCAGTCGATTTTAGTAAATTAATCGATTTTTATAAACCAAAATTAATTAATTAATTATTATTTAATAGTATCCCTTTTCAATTAAACTTTAAATTAAGGATAGTCTCTTTCAATCATATTTCAAATTCTTTAATTTGATTCAATATTCAAATTGTTTTATGACGATCTAATACTGGTTGAACCTTTTAAACTTTAAATCTTTTGTCTTACTGATTTAACTTTCAACCAAAATTTTAAAACATTGATGAGTACACTGTAACCATAGATATAGAGTTAAGCCACTGACTAAGGGGCTTAGACTTGTAGATTTTCATAAAAATATGGGTAATAAAATTATTATACTATCTTATGATGTGTTTTATTTAGTATGTGTTTATGATTGTTATATTACATTTATTACACTTCTCAAGATGAACAAAATTAAGAATTATGCACTTGTGTTTTTTCGTACTATGATAAGTAATGCATGCATATGATTCTCTTATTGTTTATGTGTATATATGGTTCTTTTTATCTAAAGAAGTTTTGTGATTTTAACTTCTTTATGGAAGCACGTGGATTTTTTTCTATGGTTGATCTTTATGCTCAATAACTCTAAATGGAGTGAGTCATCTTTTAGTTGCTTATCTCTATATAAGGTTAATAGTATGTTTTAGGGATCACG
This sequence comes from Erythroxylum fimbriatum, assembly GCA_026770325.2. Lineage (NCBI taxonomy): Eukaryota > Viridiplantae > Streptophyta > Magnoliopsida > Malpighiales > Erythroxylaceae > Erythroxylum > Erythroxylum fimbriatum. The sequence continues at coordinate 2,174,235 of JANZLH020000022.1, read as the reverse complement.
AGTCTTGTTTTGAGAGTGGAGTGATGTGGTTATGCATGATTTATAATTTATGAGTCACACTATAAGATTATTATACCAAAGAGTTTTGTTAGTGAGTTATTTATGATTGTGATTATGTATAATTGTATGTTAATTATAACATATTCTTTATACTGATATATTTTTAAAAATAGCTCACAAACTTATTAATTTTGCTTTTTGACATAATCGAGTGTTCTAAAAATATTTTCAAAGAAGTTAAATCCGAATTAGTTTTGCCCAAATATGATAATTTTACAATTTTAATTATTTATTTTTTAATTCAAATAAAGGCATATGGTTGATGATTAATGTTTGTGATCTTATTATAGCTTGATTTTCTCAGTAAATTTGTTAGATATAATATGATTATTGTGGGGAGCTATTGGAATACCTTGATGATAAGGCTCATTCTTCTAACTAGTGAAGCCTTTTTTTGTCATCTCATAATCCTTATAAGTAACATTCTTAGGGGTTTGGTCTCTGTTATTCCTAATTAGACTTGAAACAATGAGACAATCAAGAAAAAGGTTGAGTTATTTTTTAATGCTGGGATACAATACAACAAACATTAAACAGCGGTTGAAGAAAATGCTAGACGATTGATTATTCATGAAGTCAGATTATTATTATTATTATTATATGCACTAGCCAAGAAAACAGTATCTGTGGAGTGGAGATGTGTTCCAAGCTTTCAATTACCAAGTGGACATAGTTTCTCAATTAGTTCCTTCTAAGTGGGGTCTATACGGGATTGAAGTGGGCTTCGTAGACTTGACTCTGCCTCGTAGCCTGATGTTGTAATGGAAAGGAAAGGTGAAACAGCCCAAACTTAAAGCGAACCAGAGAAACCAACATAAAAAGAGAAAGGGCGAGCGTGGGAGAGAAAAAGGTTACAGACTTACAGTCGGGTAAATATATAAAAGAAAAACCCAATATTTGAGAAATTTTATTGGCATTGCTCATCCTCGTCCTCATCCAGCAGAGAGCATCTGGACCTTCTTCTGCTTCTTCACTGCCCTTTGTGTAGGTAACCCAACTCAGCTCTATCCTGATATTCTTTTTCTTGATTACTGATCTCTTATCACAAAACTTTACTTACTGGAAGGGATTCTCGTGAAATCTATCTGACCTTGTTCACGAAGCTCTGCCAATCTTTTTCACTATTGGTTAGGGTTTCTAATTAGTTTGTTTTCTCTCCTTGTTTTGCAAATTTCGATAAAAATTAAGCATAAATTGGTAGTTCACATACATACAATTCTCTTTCAAAGTAGGTTAATAAGATGTACTAAATACTGTTCAATGAGAAGCCGTTGTACGTATAGTCAACTTTGTTAGGAATGCAATGCAGGACAGCAGGAAGCCTATGTTCATGGGACCAAGAGTGAATACTGACTTTAGCTTTAACCAGAAACTGAATTACTTTCCTTTGGATTTTGCGCAGCTTCATTCTTGAAGAGAGAAGAAAGGAAGTTGTATTTCTCACATCGTAGCCCTCCATTCACTCAGTCATCTTTCTTACTGGCTTTTGTGAACTAAGACTCGACCTACTGGCCCTTTGAATTGTTGAGCTCTTGAGTTTTAACTTTTCCGAGTAAAGGGCTCTTATTATGCCTGCTGTTTAAGTACTCTTGCCCAGCAATATCATCTAGCAGGTGGGATGCTCAGAATGCGTACTTGTTTGTTAATTACTCTTGTCTGGCAATATCACCCAGCAGGTGGAGTTCTCAGAATGTATGCTTCTTGAGTAACTACTCTTGTCCAGCAATTTCATCCCACAGGTCGGCTCCTGGCAACTTGTATATTTCTATTGAAATATGAGTCAGAGTTAAAGGCAGAAGTTGTTAGTTTCTGTAACTTAGTACTGCTTTTCTTGCTTTTGTTCATCAGGACAATGCCTCATAAAGGGAAATATGGGGTTGACTTTGATGACTACGGAGATTATGACTATGACTATGACGATGGCTATGATGTAGAGGATAATGGTCAGTAGGAATGAATACACGCATTGATTTGGTTGATGATGTATATGCTTCATACTTCGAGTGACTAATCATCACTTCCCTTTTTGTAATAATGGTCTTTCTTCTTGTTTCTTTCTACTCATGCTGATTCCAGTTTACAAGTCAGTTCCCATCCTATTAAGCCTGGTATCTTTTGATACGGATTAAAAAAAAAACTTTTTAAGAGTTATATTCTTTTCCTGGATTATTAATTTGAACAATCATAGAAGCTCTCTCTCAACACGCTCATTTTTCTGTGATGTTCTCTATAGAAAGGTTCTAGACTTATGAGTGACTTACTTGAGCTATTTTCCAACAACTCTCTAGTTTACATATTATCTTGGCCTTTTCTGGACACTGCTGGATAAGAGATGGTCATTCATCTGTTCTTTTTACATTCTTTTCCTGTCATAGTTTATATGTGCTTGATCTTGATGATATAGTCTTCATAAGCTTACATTCCTATTGTGAAGGCCAGCTTTTCTATGTTTCTGAATGTGCTGTTGATTCTCTACAGAGTTTCTGATAACCTACTTTCTTCATTCTTATTCCTGTAACTGCAGAAGTGCCTAAGCCTAAGCAAGAAACCAGTAGGCCCACGGTATGGCGTTGCTCGATTTGCACATATGACAATGATGAAAGCATGCCCATGTGTGATATTTGTGGGGTTATTCGTAATCCTGTGTCAGGCAACTACAGTATTGGTGAAAAGAGAGTGTGTAAGTGGTTCTTATATCCCTTCTATTATCATCCCTATCCAACCTTTAATATGAAAAGTGAGCAATGATGTCGGTTGAGCTTCATGTACCATGATTTTTGTTTGATACCATGCTAATTGATTCTGTATTGTTTCTGAAAAGGAGGCATAGATCTGGTCATAGTTTTTACCAATAATATCAATGTCAAATACTTGTCTTGTTATCAGCATACAGACAGCTTTTTTCCTGCTCTTGTTGTTTAGGTTTCCTCTGAAGTTGGTTGTCAGTTTATAGAATAGATCTCTTTCATGCAGTTGATGGTATCGGCAAAGACACTGGAGTATCCATAATGGCCAAGTCTCTTTTTACACAGTTGCCACATCGAGCACCTGATAATGCTGTAATAGGTCAACTGCAGAATGATGATATTATGGCAGAAGGGGGCAATAACTTCCTGAGGCATGGGAATTTCCGAGGAAATTTTCATGAACTCCTTAAAGTTTTTAGTTCTAAGAACCATTCACATGTTAACGTAGGTCTGAACATGTCTGACTGGTGAATGTAAATTATATGACATGTAAAGCTAATTCTTCTAGAAATTTTTGGTCCATTCAGCTATCTGTATTACAGCCAATGGCTGTTTCTGAGTCAGCTTTCAATTGTATTTGTCTTAAATATCACTACATCTGTCCAGCATAGTTTAACCTTGATATGTTTATTATACAGTTCCTTTCAAGTTTGATGTGCCATCTCCAGATGATATTGTTGCTAGTGGACTTCATTCCTCCAAAATGGGTTTCAAAGGTCCTATTGTGCCTTTTGATAGATCAAATTATGTTGTGCCAATGAATTCATAACTGATATGGTGAATTAGGAATCACTGTTGTGCAAGCGTAATCTTAATCATACCCTTTGCTAGAAGTGTAGTTTTTACATTGGTATTTTGTTTTCTTAAGGGAGAATAAATATATAGTTTTGGATGACATTGCTCTAGTTGGACTTGTTCTTGTCACGAAGATCATAATTTAATTTTCTTTTTATTGAGAGTAATATGAATAAATTCCAGCTTCCTGTTTGTACAATTTTCATTAACCTAGATTTTCTAGAGGATTATGACTCTGGATTTATACAATTATATAACAGGCATGTGTATGCATATGAAACATTCTAATCTTTTCTTTGCCACAAATTTTTATTTAGGTTAGTGTTGATTTGGTGAAAATTGTTGGATCTTCTATACAATATCAATTCTTTGTAATTTTTCTTAATTCCTTGTTGCTGGCAGCTAACGTTCTCAAACTTCAATTGCTACAGTTTCTTCAGGAGATAGTGAGAAGAAAGATGCAACTAACACATCTAATATTAAAAGGTCAGATGGCATATCTCAGTTATCAAAAGAACAAGGGTTCAACCCTGACGAGAGCGATCACTCAATTAATGGAGTGGCCCATGCACATGAAAGTTCCAAACACAAAGATGGCTTATTGACAACATCGAAAGGTAGAACAAAGTTCAAGAAAGATGACAATCTTTCAAAGAATAAACCCGATTTTAAGTTCGGCAAAGAAATATCTGATCGTTCACTTGCATCAACGCTAAAGGGCAAACAGAAAATTGTTGGGGATAGCACTTCATCAATAAATGAAGGCAACACCCTTGGTCTTGCCAGCAACTTGGGCAACATTTCTTTGACTAATCAATCTGAGGTTCCAAGTTACATTAGTACTAAAGGAGCCAAGCCACCTACTCAATATCAACCTGATAAGTGGATGCTCCCTGATAAAACAGAAGATAGATTGACTCAGTTGAATCTTGCAATTGTAAGTCAGATACTTGCTTTTAGTCATACGTTCTAGGGTATTGGTGGTAAGTAATTTGATCTTTTTTGTTTTTTATAGGTTGGCCATGTTGATTCTGGAAAATCGACACTTTCAGGCAGACTGCTGCATCTTTTGGGGCGTATAACACAAAAAGAAATGCACAAATATGAAAAAGAGGCAAAAGTACAGGTAAAATTATCATGACCTGATCTTTTTTCTAACGAAATTATGGTATTGGTTTAATTTGAATTCTAATTCAAGCAGGGCAAGGGGTCCTTTGCTTATGCTTGGGCATTGGATGAGAGTCCTGAAGAAAGAGAAAGAGGAATAACAATGACAGTGGCTGTTGCGTATTTTGATTCCAAAAAATTTCATGTGGTTGTGCTTGACTCGCCGGGCCATAAAGATTTTGTTCCAAACATGATTTCCGGAGCAACACAAGCTGATGCTGCAATACTGGTGATAGATGCCAGTCTTGGTGCTTTTGAGGCTGGTATGGATGGCTCTAAGGGGCAAACAAGGGAGCATACCCAGCTTATTAGGAGTTTTGGAGTTGATCAGATCATTGTAGCAATTAACAAAATGGATGCAGTGGAATACTCCAAGGATCGTTTTGAAGTGATTAAAGGTCAACTTGGAACTTTTCTTCATGCTTGTAGTTTCAAAGATTCCTCCGTGTTCTGGATTCCGTTGAGTGCTATGGAAAATCAGAATTTAGTAGCTTCTCCTTCTGATGTTCGTTTGTCATCCTGGTGAGTCTGTCCTCATAGAAAAACCAGATTACAATTTTGATTGCTGTTGTTTGGCTTTCGCATTCTTTGAGATAGTAGGTTCTTAAATGAATTGCCTTTTATAAAACTAAATATTAGAAATGGGAACTAGGGTTTTCAAAATTGACCAATATATTGTGGAATTGCAGGTATTCCGGGCCTCACTTGTTGGATGCAATTGATTCCTTCCAACCTCCGTCAAGAGAGTTCTCGAAACCTCTTCTTATGCCCATATGTGATGTTGTTAAAACAACTTCACAAGGCCAGATTTCAGCATCTGGTAAATTGGAGGCTGGAGCTCTCCGAAGTGGTTCAAAGGTATGGATTAGTGACCCAGGAGTACTTTAGACTTCTAATTTTTGTCAAGTTTCCTTAGAGTACTTATTTTTCTTTCCTATGAACTATCATCCCCATTCTTGCCCTACTTTGATGAAAATAGCTTCCCTAGCCTCTCTTCCTACATCAGTAGTTTGTTTATTAATCTTGGAAATGTGAGTTCATGTCAAGGATATTCGAGGGAAGAGTCATCAAGGATACTTTACAGGGTTGTCATTTATCATCAAACATACGAGCATTTAGCAATATAAAATTGTTGAACGTATGAAGTATGAACGTGATATTGTGGATATGTTTTCTTTCTTGTCGTTTGTTGAATATATCAAGTATGGACACGATAAATTTCCATAGAATTAGTTATACTTTTACATGTCTTTCCATAGAAGTTTGTCTTTTGACTTTCTTTAATATAAAGCTGAATGCTGCATAAGAATTAAAATGTGATTGGAATCTGATTTGATTATTATAACCATTCCACGAGTGCACAGAATTCTTCGTTTTTCTGTTGGCATTTAGGATCTGAGCCATCTGGCATATATTGGTTACTTCATGTACAAAGTACAGTGCTGATGTTTGCAGCTTGTTGGTTTTTGACTTTTTTGGATACAGGTGTATTGATTTGTTCATCTCCTTAACCCTGCTCCATAGTGATATTATATTCACAGGTTTAATGTGTGGTGATGCAGGTTTTAGTTAAGCCATTTGGAGATGTAGGAACAGTACGTTCTGTGGAGCGGAATTCAAAGGCTTGTGGCATTGCAAGAGCTGGCGACAATGTAATTGTCAGTCTCTTGGGCATTGATGGAAGTCATGTGATAGCTGGAGGTGTTCTATGCCACCCTGACTTCCCAACTACAGTTGCAAGACATTTGGAGTTAAGGGTACTTGTCTTAGAGGGTGCAACCCCAATTCTGAAAGGCACTCAAGTACGCTCGTAACTTCATTTGTTCTTGGTATCTTATTCAGCGTTCCCTTTATATATAGCCAGCTAATTTTCTGAGAAATGAGCAGTTGGAAATTCATATACACCATGCAAAGGCAGCTGCAACAGTTGCAAACATAATATCATTGGTTGACCCAAAGACTGGTAAGGTGACCAAAAAGGCACCACGCTGTATAATATCAAAGCAGAATGCTGTACTTGAGGTAATTATGATAAATGTATGATGATCTGATCTCAATTTTCTGCTCAAGGGAAACAGTGAGCAGTAAATATGAATCTCATTTTTTCTCTCAAATTTCAGGTGGTTCTGAATGAACCAGTTTGTGTAGAAGAATTTCAAAGTTGCAGAGCTCTTGGAAGGGCATTTTTGAGGGCGTTAGGGAGGACTGTGGCTCTAGGCCTTGTAACACGAATAGTTGAGGATCAGGATTAAGATGACATGCAGCATGACTCGGTATTTATGATGTAACATTTTGCATACACAACTTAATGATCACAGTCTCTTTTGGTGGCTAACATAACTCGTGGTAAAATATAGCGAGGGAGTGTCCCATGAGTTTTGCAGAAAAGAAGAAATACTACCTTCATTTCATACACAATGGATGACAATGCAATGAGTTGATGACCATGCATATTAATAGCAAATGAAATCACCTGTGTCACTTGTGCTATTCTAACTCTGTTTCAATGCATCTTATCCACAAGATATATACTAAAACAGAGTTAGAACAGCACAGGTGACACAAGTGATCACGCCGCTATTAATAGGTCACAACAAACTTCTTGTTCTCTTCTGTAGTTTCATGTCCTCACAGTTTTAACTTCCAGAATTATATAAGCTTGGTTAAGTACAGTTTTTCTTTTTTTGAAAAAGGTGAAGAAAATTGTATTCCAAACCAAAAAAAAGTACAACGAACATTTACATTTGGATTACAGGTTTATAGAAACAGCTTTAGCCACGAGAATTCAGTCCATGAAGTAGGATCTGTCTAAATGTAGTACAAAATTAAAAGTCTCCACGCTTGAGCTATTGTGGCAAATACATCTACTGACATCCTTAAAATTTTGGGCTAGAGCCTTTGATGAATCCTGTTATTAAGAATTCCAAATAGTCAGTGAGCTAATTTTCCATATTGGACCAATAGTCATATAGTATGGAGATAGTATTCTTGTCCTTTAATCTTACATCTAATCTGACCTTCCATATGAATAATCTTCTTCAAAAGTTGAGTGAAATGATAGGATTTGATTAGATGAACTTGGAGTTCCCATAAACTTTTACATTTCATATAGAAGTTTTGGATCCTGTTAACCCATAACCATAACGATATTCTCGGGAAAGAATCCTCCAAAATCTTTTGCCCATCGAGATTTTATTACAAAACTTTAGTGAGAGGATAGCCCACTTGAATTCTTGCTCTTACAAATATGTTTCCACATCCACACTACCTTAGCGTAATATCTTGAATTGTTTGTCCTAGCCCAAGGAAACCTCCTCATCACCTTCTTAAGAGTTTTAAAAATAGGTCCTTGTTAAGGGGGCATTTAACTTGTCTACGCATGATAGCCTCAGGACATGGCGCCAAGTCACTAGCTCTCTTAGATAAAATTGGGAAACTCTTCATCTTGTTGACATCTAAACCGGATAGGTCCTTGAATATTTTCAAGGTTTGCTTAATCAAGTAAGTGGACGTATCATGTGCTTTAGCAAAGACCAGGAGGTCATCAGCAAAATGAAGGTGGGCAGTGTCGGGCACCTGCCCAGGGCCCACGATGAGAAGAGGCCCCCTAATTCTTATTTGAGCTTTTGACTTCTACAGTATATAACTAATTCACTCAAAATTGATTTAACGTTGGTGATTTTTTGAAGAGTAAACATTAAACAAGCTCCAAGATTACAGGTAATAGGTACTTCAAGATTGCAGATTCCAAGATTGCAAGTTACGTAAGCTGCAGGTAGAGGTAGTAATAAATAATTTTAACGTTGGTGATTTTTGACGTTATAAGTTAACGTTAGACAAGTTTATTTAACGTTATAAGTTAACATCTTATGCTTATAAATAGTCTTGAAATATTTAAGTGTACTTTTACTTTCTAATTTTTTATTTTCATCAATATATGTATTTAAAGTATTCTAACTCAAAAATTAGCAGTAAAAAAATTTACGATTCTATCTTTTGAGTTTTGAGTATAATTTAAAGGTAAAATTTATGATTTTTAATGTATTTTTGCTCTTTGTTTTTTTATTTTTAATATTAGATATTAAAAGTTGCTATTTATTTTTTTTCTCTATTACAGATATAATACCATTTATATATCTTTGTGATATATTGTGAAACTGTTGGAGTTTGGTTGTACCTACATACTTCTTCCAGTTTCAAACATGTAAAATTAAGTATATTGTCGATTTATTAGGGTCCTTTTTTTATTTCACCCGGGGCCTATAAAATGATAGGAACGGCCCTGCTAACACGCTGAGGTTTCATGTTCGGAAACACTATATGGAATTCCTTAAATTTCTTATAAGGATCTTGTTTTGAAAATTACTAGAAGTAAGAGGTAAGTGAATAAGACTATAATTTAATTCAAAAGCTACATCACGATTTGGATATCTTATGTAAAATGGTTGTTGATTCAAGTCATGTTTAGTAAATTATTAAATTTTTTTCATTCATGCAGTTCGTCATTCAAACAAAGGTAATATTATCTACCCCTGAATCAATTGGTTATAACTATTAATAAATTCTCATAAAATATATCTCCATATTCTTTTTGCTAATCAAAACAAGCGCTTTTATTAATTTTTTTGTTAACAAACACCCCTAAATAAGATCTTAAAATTTAATTTATTAAAATCTTTAAGAAAAAAGAGAACATCAATTCTAATTAATAAACACACAAGCACATCTTACAACAAAGGAGGAGAGACGAGAATTTTGTACATCCTTCTTACAAAAGAAAACCGCCTATGTATATTATTAAGCAAGAATCGATTCCCTAAAGAATCTTCTAAGTATATGAATTTTCTTAATCAAATAACATATCTATATTTCTAAATACAAATATGAAATTAATTTAAATTTGGACTCTAGACTTCCCTTCTGATCAGAAGGATAAGACAAAATATATCTTTATACATTCTAATTCTTGTTCTTATCTCAAAAGAAATTTATGAAATATGAAATTTGATAGAACGTGCCTACATTTTGTTTATCAAAGTCTTATACTAATAGTTGTTTCTACCGAGTCTTGATAAAGCATGTGTTAGAGTGTCCTATATTGCCTAAACATGAAAATGTTAAAAAAGTTTATAAGTGGTAAGGGTCAACTATCCAAACAACTAGTTTTAATTATTTGGACAATAGTTGACCCAATCCCAATTCTTGTTAGTGGGCTCTACACTCTACCCATATTAAAAATTTAACAGCATGCTCGTTTCTCATTTGTAGAAGTCTTCTACTTCTAGATCTTATTCTAAACTTCCTTTATGATTTGTGACTTGCTAATTAATATTTGCAACTTTTAATTTCAAATTTATCCTAGCTAAAATCTTTAATTTAAAACTCAATTAAATTTAATCAATTAACTCCAATTTATATGAAAATAAAAGGGAATTATTATAAGTTATGTGAGCATTGCACACTTTCTCAAGTTTCTATTTAGTTAATGATAAAATCATTTAATGACAAAATCAAGAAAATATGAAAATAATATTTACTTTATCAAGTATCTATTTAGTTATATATTTAGATTATGCACTTAGTTAACTTTAAAAAAAAAGCATCTACTTAGTTAATAATAAAATTATTTTATAACAAATATTAAAATATTAAAATAAAATTATTTTTATAGTTTTCATAAATTACGAAGAATAAAAAAAGTAAAAGAGAAAATAGAAACAAAAAATTTAATCCAACATGTTTTATTTAAAAATAAAAAATTGAAAGAAAATCAAACGAGTCGTAATTTAGTCCTTTAAGCGTGACACCAACCAAAAAAAAGTGAGAGACTTATATATCATTTGTTAATATATGATTCAAAACTGCTACCAGAAGGCTTAAATAACTCCTTTTTTAGTTATATTGATGATTTATATGGAAAAAGAATGTTTGGTATTGATGCAAAATGAATAAAGTTTTAGGTTGATAGAAGTTGTAATATGAATAACACAAGATCACAAAAGCTGTACATTAGTTACAATAGCAACATGATAATTGCATGAATCAAGAAGCCTCATAGTTGGATAAGAATAAGAGACATTAATTTAATCCATGTTCTTGGGTAGAATTAGAAAACAGGGTACCAGAAAGGTTTAGTTTAGTTTTTAGCATTTCATTTGAAATTGAAGTACAGGGCTAAAGTTACAGATAGCACTTTTTTTTTTTGGTGAACTTCATGATGAGCTTTACTATTAAGCTCCAATCCAACAGCAGAAACATGTAGAGAGACAGAGGTAAGAGTTGTGGCCTCCTCAATTTGACATTCAACTGCAGGATCAACGCAAACATGAATTCGAGTAATGTGGTGCAGATAGTATTCTATAATGACAACATTACTGCTGCCCAGCTAATGCTAATGATCTACTTGCCACATATATATATATATGCAAAGATGTTTTGTCTAATAAACTCTTGCAAAGTAAAGTATAAAAATACGAATACATTTGATATTATAAAATAACATGGTCTCTTGAAAGTTTTGATGGAAGATGGAGAAGCTTACACAAGTTGAAGAGCTATCTGATCTTGATCAGAATAATGATGATTGGGCTCCAGGAGGGTAACTGGTAGGAAATTACGATCATATGCCCCAGAAGGCATAGATTCATACACAGAGGATGGCATCAAGTTTGTTTGTTGTTGTTGTTCTTGTTGTAACCTCTCAGAATCAGCTATCTGCACCATATTGTTGTTTCTTGTTAAGATATTAGTTCTAATTTGCTATATAAAACTCTAATTAATTTGCTTAAATTGTCGTTAGACACTTTACTGAGACAGAGTAAGATACCAAAGACTTATACCTTTGCTCGCAGGTACATATTATCATTTTGCAACTCCAGCTCCTGCAGACAAATAAAATCTCATAACTTCTGCAATTGTATAACTCCATAGCAAATCTTATTTTTACATATTTAGGATAATTTTAGGGTGTATAACATAAATATGCAGTAACTGCTTCATACAGTTGCATATTAGTTGGCTAAGGAATATGAGTCTTGGACATGGCTAAGACGGTGAAAAGAAATAATCAGCTTCATTTTGTAAGCCTACTTCATAAGATATTGGAACCTTCAGGTCTAAAGAGTAAACTAATCATGGAGAGCATTTATTACATAAGTAAGGGATAGAAATTTAAAGAACTTACCCTCTTCTGCATGTACTCGATTTCAGCAAATAACATTTCGTTCTGCAACAATGAAGAATATTAGTCCACTTGGGTCATTAATGATTATTGAAAACACACTATACACAGTAGGCAAATAAAGAAGAATCAACTGAAATCGGAGTTCCAAGTTTTCACCTTCTTCGATCTAATTCTGCTAATGCCTTTCTCCAGTCTGCCCTCCAAGTTCTTAAGTTCCTTGAATGTCAAAGAGCTAAGTGACTCGCCAAGAATATGCCTAGTTACCAACCTTTCTTTGTTAGTCCCAAGTTTCTGATAAATGCACATGCATATAAAGGGGTAAAGAAAGTACCAAAGTTAACTTGCCTATTGGAGTTTTGAAGTTCACGTATTTGTCTACGTAGTTTGGAGGCTTCTTGTTGGTAATACTGTTCATGAAATCATTTTAATTGCATACAAGTGGATGCAGTCCATATAGCAACATCATCAAATACAACACAAAACAACAATAATGATATGCTTAAGGATGTGTGAGACTCTTGCAACATAAAAATTATTAAATGAAAGCATAAAGGACATTATGTCAAGATAATACCATATGTTTTAAATTAGCAAAATCATGTTTAATCTAACAAAATAACTCAAACCATAACTATTCCAGCTATATTTAAGTTAAAACAATAAGACTAGAATATTGTGTCAGCTTATTCAAATACTGTTCTCATCAAAATTAATAAGTTCTTATTATATCCACTTGAAAAATACAACTCCAACTTCTGGATAAGGATGCGTGGGACTTGTATGACCAAGTTTACTATTGACTTAAAGAAATTAACTTATTTGCAGATAGAGTTAGTACTATAATGCTCCTATTTTTTAGTTGGTATCACATTTGTAGAATTGTGATAGAGATCATGTCATCATCTATCCTATGGCTGTTTATGCATGCCTATACAAGGCTAACCTATTCTAAGTACATCATCATCTTCTCTTATTTTTAGTATTTTCTGCTCTTTTTTCAACATTTTAGTATCGGATCTAAGTTTCTCAGTAAGTTTCTTTGCAGACACTACGAGTGATCTTTAAGTGGTAAGAGGAATCAAAAAGCTTAACAGCTAAAATTACAATACATGGGCAAGATGGATGACTTGTCATGTGCAAGACCAATACTTGTGGGAGCTCGTTAAGGGAAGCGAAGTTAGAAGCTAGAATCAGAGGATGCAACCTGTATCTTACGAAAGTGGAAGAAAAAAGCTGATAGAGAAATGTTTATTGTAAAGACTACAACGGAAGAAGATATGTTGGAGCACATTCAGGATGTTGAAACTCCCAAAGAAGCATGAGAGACATGTTGACTACACTTTTCACAGAGAAAAATGACACACGAGGACAACTTCTGGGGAGCTAGTTGTTGTCAGCAGCGTAAAGTTATATGACAGTTGCATAATACTTTCACAAGGTGAAGACAACATGTGAGTTTTTAGAATTGGAAGCAGGATGAAAAGAATAATTATCCATATTTTGATACATGAATTCAGACTTCAGAGGCTTTGTTGCTCAGTGTTTGCTTATTAGTCAAAAGCTATGGCTAAGCAAATGGGACGAGTATCCCTAAATGTTAAAAGGTAAGAGTTCTATATCAACAAAAGCATATGAATTTTTAAGCATCACATTGTTGGTAGATATAAGAGGAATGATGATAAAGTGAAAAGTTGTCAAAGAGAGGGAAGTTCTCATTCAAAAGCTTCGGACAATCATGGCAACAAAAAGAAGTTTAAAGGGAAATACTACACACGTCGTAAGAAAGGGCATGTGATGAAAGCTTGTTGGCTGAAGAAAGGGGTGGTATAGAGTAATGGTGCTACTTCTAAAAGCAAAGATGAATCGGATGTTAAGGCACTACATATTATAAAGGAGGATGAGTTAGCTCTCACAACAGGTTGATTATGAAATTAGACTGGATCACTGATTCAAGATGCACAAATCATATGACACTTTATAAAGAAATTTTGAAGATTTTGCTAAAGTATGTGTGTGTTTATTTTATTAAAAAAAATATAAAGTTTTTTCAAAGTTCACAAAGACAATAAAAGCAAAAGTTGGTAAGAAAATTCATTGCTTGTGCACTAATAATAGCGGAGAGTATAAATCATATAAGTCGTCCAGATTTCTTTAAGTGTTTCGAATTTGCTTTCAGTTCACATGTGTTAATACCAGAGCAAAAGGACACAATAGAAAGAGAGCATAGATACCTAGCATAAACATATCGACGTATGCTTTACACAAAGAAAGCAATGAACACTACAGTTTTTGTGGTTAATAGGCTTTCTCTACAAAGGTTATATTTTCTTTTGCCATTTAAAAAATTATAGAACATAAAACTTTTAGCTAGTTAGTTATTTTTGTTTTTTTTTAATATGTGTGATATGTATTTGTACATTTGCATAGCAAGATTGACAAAAAGATTGTCAAATATATCTTTCTGAGATATGTCAATTAAAGAAATAGTAGATATGTTTTGACCCTACATCTTAAAAAAGTTTCAAATCTCATAATATAGTATTTGATGAAGCGTCTTTTTGATGGTCTTTAGAAAAAGAAGGTGTTATTAGACTTGAATGTTTACAAAGTTGAGCTGGAATATGCTAATTCCTATTTATAATAGAAGAAGCAGATGCAAAAGAATAGAGACATTTGAGGAAGCATTTCATAGTTCAAAGTGGAGTAAAGCTATCAAAGAAGAAATTACTACATTAGAACTAAATCAAACCTAGGAGATTGTGCCATAGCCACGAGACATTAAGTTTGTTTCTTACAAATGAGTTTATAAAATAAAGCGACTTATATATGGATTGGTCGTTTGAGAGATACAAAGCTTTTTTTTTATATATTTTGAAAATTTTCTTAACAATATGAACTAGAATATAATGAAACATTTAGTCCAATTACAAAGCTTATAAATGTATGAGTCTTATTGGTAGTTGCAACTAGAAAAAGTTGAAACTTTGGGTAAATGGATCTATAGAATCTATAGTTGATAGGAGAATTGGATAGAGAAATCTATGGGACTCAACTAATATTTTTAGAATCAAGACCACTCTAAATATGTAAGTAAATTTCAGAAGATGCTTTATAAATTAAAATAGGGATTGTAAGATTTTTAAATTTTCAAGTTATATTAGTCATTCAGTTAATTTTGCAATTTTTTTATTAAAACTAATGAATTGAAACTATCTATTATACTAGTGTATGTGGATGATTTAAAAATAATAGGTGATTGCGAAGAAAAAATTCTAACAGACAAAGAAGAATTTATTAGTTCATTTTCAGATGAAAGAATTTAGACAACTCAAATGGTTCCTTAGTTTATAGATTGATTGCAATTAAAAAAGAATATTTTCATCATGATTTGTTGACAAAGTTTGAAGTGCTTAGATGCAAGCTAATTTCAACAATAATCAAACCAAATACAAAATTGTGTGCAAATGAAGGAAATAATTTGGTACCGATAATTAGGATGTTGTTTGATCTACTTAACTTCAACTTGACTTAATATATCTTATGCAGAATCTAAAAAATCCTCATATGGATGCTATCTAAAAGAATTATGAGATATGTCAAGAGTATCGTTTATTATGGTATTATGTACGAGGAAGGTGGGACTACAAGGTGTTGATTATTGTGAAGTTGATTATGCCAAAGTCATGATACTCATAACCCAACTATTGGGTATGTGTTTAAATTTCGATCCAAAATAATTTCTTGGTGTACCAACAATAAAAGCATAGTATCAAACAACAACAATAGAAGTTCAAAAAAGCACTTAGCTTATTCAACTTATGAAGGATCTGTGCCAACCCTAGATTATACAACTCCCTTGTATTTTGATAATTGATTAGTAATACTTTTGACGGATAATCTATTTTTCCATACAAGAACAAACAAATGAAGTGTATTACCATTTTATCTGGGAAATAGTTCTAAAATTGGGGGTTGGATCAAAACAAATTAAAACAGAGGATTAAGTAGCATATCTCTTCATAAAAGGTTTGGGTGTCAATAAATTCAAAGGTTTCTATCATCTTTTAAGCATGATTAATGAAGGAATGAATGTTGAGAGAGGTGTTAAAAAATACAATATCACCTTCTTGCTAAGGAGTAACAATTTTTCTATTGGAAAACTATTAATTGAATAGGATTATCCTGAATGTCCACTTTAATCTTAAATGCATATGTAAAGCTACGGCATTATTTTGAGTTTTTTTTTATAACATGCATAATAGCAACTATGTGTATATCTAGTAAGTTTCTTTTGCTAACAAAATTTCTCATTCATCGAGAAGAATAAACAAAAGATAAATGATCATCGATGGTTCAGTTACATTATTAAATATAAATATGTATATGTTATACATATTTACATATTTGTTGGAAGCAATCATTGTTTCTTATGTGTCTTGATTCAACTTTATATATGTTGGCATTCTGCATAAGTTTACCTGAATATTAGCTTCAGCAGCAGATGCTGGGTGGGAGGAATCTGAATTTGCTCTCTTGTACCTATCGATTGTTGCTTTAACGCTGCAAATGCAATATTATGATTAGCTTGTGTTATCATTTCCCTTTTGCTAAGCAGAATAGGAAAAACAAACTTACAGTTCGCCTAGCAGCAAAAGCAAAAAAAGAATTTGGGAAGCAAGGAACATCGAAAACATAATTTGGGAGATCTAATCCACATTGAAAGAAAGCCAGTGAAGTTCGTTTCCTTAAATTTATCCAATTAAAAGATATCACACATCATTTTTGGTGATAGAGTACATATTCGTATTTATAAAAGCTTGTATGTCGTTATACTTGCATGATTAAGAGCAGTGCTTCATCTTATAAATAGATCTTATTAATGCTTGCCACCATCATAAACCAGCATTAATATATAAGATCCATTTGTAAGATGCTATTTCCATATATTCAGAACTAGGATAGGACACACTAATTTCTAACCACAAGGCCAAGGCTTTCTAGGTGGAAAATAGCAGCACCATTTCCTCTTCATCACAAAGACAAGTTATTTATAAGCCTATATGGGAAATAAAATAGCACCCAATATTTTAATTCGTCTAAGTATCACATGAACTTTAAATTCTCACATACAATTGAAAAAACGATAAATGCTTTCATCCTAGAAACTAAATGAAAAAATATATTATATTAATGCAAGGTTAGACAAATGACAGTAACAATCACATTAGTTCAGTTAGTGAAACGGAGGATTTGCAGTTAGTCGCCTTTCGTTGAAGTGCAAAGTAGAGAATAACCTTCCTAATGATTTGTCTCCGAAAGTTTTAATAATTGAATGAGATTGACATAATATTATATAAACTAAGCATCTGTTTGGTTGGGTTTATAATAGTAGAGCTCTTTTTATAGATCTTTTATGAGAAGAACTTTTCTAAAAAGCCAGTTAACTATTTAACTGTCATTCAAAAAAGAGCTTTTTTTGAAAGAGTTTCATACAGTAGACTGTTTGATAACATAAGAATAAAAACTACTTTTAATTTTAACTATATTTTATTTTGTAATAAAAAT
>JANZLH020000022.1:2115038-2125369 GCA_026770325.2 Erythroxylum fimbriatum | reverse complement strand
ATTATTCACAACAAAATTTCATTTAGGCCTAAATACCGGGAAATGTCATGAATGCATGTACAGTTATTTTTCATGTGCAACATTTCACTGTTCAACAATAAAAATATGTATGCAAATGTCCAATCAGTCCTAATCACTCTCACCCATTTCCAAATTACTATTCCACCCTTCCCGTCGGGGGTGGGATGTTACAACATTGATACAAGGTTTCACTTTATCAGAGACTATATTTCAAGAAAGGAGATTTGTGTGAAGTATGTGAAGACCGAAGATCAAGTGGTAGATATCTTTACCAAGGCTCTCAAGATTGATGTCTTCAAAAAGCTAAGATTGCTGCTTGGAGTATGTCCAGAATTATGTTTAAGGGAGGATGTTGGAAGTTAAACATAATTCATAAATGGTTCATGAGTTAAGAATACGAATGGTTCATGGAGTTACGGATATGAAAAGTTCATGAAGATGAATAGTTGTATAATTTATTAGTATTTTAATTAATTACTTGTAACTATTTTGTTGCATTGATATGAGATGTGTATATAAAGGGAGATGACGTGATGATTGTGTAAGAAGAACGAAAAAGTGAGTTGAAAAGAAAGGAAAATAGTGTTGCGGTACAGAGTTTTGTGAGAGTCTTTATACTGTTTTTTCCAGCAAATAATATTTATTTTCTCCTCTATACATATCCTTGTTTGTGTTAGATTTGAGTGTTTATAAACAGAGCGATTGTCAACAATGACATGATAGGAGCGACACAATCTTAGATGGCAAGAAGAGGAGAGAAGAGCCAAACGATGGTAACGACATAACAGGAGCAACATTACGACATCGAGGATTAAAGGAGAGACGACACGACAGTGAGGAGTGAGGACTAATGATCTCCTTGCAAGTTGCAACGAAGAAGCGTGAGGCATGCTGCTTCAAATAACTCGCAAATGTATCTAGTAGAACTTGATAGTAATCAGAATGACCTCAGGAAACTCTCAAATGTATGTAGTAAAATTGGATATCACTCAGAATAAGTCCACGTAAGCTGTTGCACTATAGTCCTAGAGAAAAGAAGCTACCATTTTGAATAGTAGTATAGTTGCCAATTGTCCGTAAACTCCCCTCAATCTTTCTCTTCTATTAGATAAGATGTATAGACTCTCGAAAAAACTCATCTATCAAGCTGCAACAATTTACCATGTTTCTAGCCTATGACTAGTTGACATCTCTATATTGAAGATCCCCTTCTTTTTTGGTATGGATAGTAACATCCTTCCGGAATAGCTCACCTTATCAAATCCATAGACTCTGAAGAACAACTTTTAGTTGTAAAGGATAACGAAATTCAGTATTTGTTCTTTTATTGCTAGAGCCCTCGAAACACAAGTAATCACCTAGTCTCTCCGCTTAAGGTGTCCAATCTTTGGCACAACTTTAGCTTCTCTTGAAACTTAAATTTCTATTATATACACACAAATTCTGTTAACACGACAAATAAGCACACCAAAAGCCAATTGCTTTTCTGAACATACTTCAATTCATTAATTAATAAATAGCGAGTAAGAGCCACATTTTAAAGATATTATAAATATACATTTTGTAAGACATTTATGGATCGATTGATTCTTGCATACCTGTATTCATAATTGTTTTTCGTAAGACGTTAATGTTCTTGATACAAGTTTATTTCCTCTCTTCTTCTTTCTTTAATGTGTTTCTTCAATAGTTCAGAAATCATCACTATTCAATAAGTTTTTAAACTTATATAACACCACCAACCAACATGTCGTTTGGTAATTGGAAGAGAAAGGAAAAGGGTCATTGACCCATTTGAGATCCATTATTTAATACCCAATAATGATTATCTTAGATGTTTTTCATGAGACTCAAATCTATAAGTCACATGGGTCATTAAATATTCTAACACATTTTGGGTCTTTATCAATACCATTTAATTACTTTTTTCTTCAATGCTACTCAAATTCAGGTTAGGATTCTTATGATTAATTATTTAAAATATACAGTTATTAAATTATTGTCTTCCACTAAAATAAATTCAATTCCAAACAAGTCGGATCATTTTCTAAATATTTTATTTAATTTTTCGACACAATAATAATAATTTTTAAAATAAATTATATTTTAATTTTAAATTTTGCTTAATACATAATCGACAACGAAGCTATTGGCAAAGCATCTGGGCACGTTGAACAAGTGTTCTTCACCGTCATCATGACTTTTTCTAAAAATATACATAATCCAAGCTAAAAAGAACTGAACTTAATATATAAAGTTTGTCTTTATGTAATTGCTGCCCAGGAGTCATGCTTCGGTTTCCGGTTTAAGTCCTAAAGACATCATTATCTACCTCTAAATTAGATTCTACAAATGCAGCACAAGATGAGAAGTAGTCGGGTCAGTCGTGCTAAGCCCAAGCTCAGACTGGAACGGCCTGTGAGCAGGTCGGCCCATTTTTGAATGACCTGTGAGCAGGTCGGCCCATTCTTAAATAATGACCTAAACCTAGCAGTTATTCCTTATATAAGGTACTACTTTGCCATGATACAGGTACGACATTAGAACCCTGATTTTCTCTGTTCTTAGCTACCAAAATCTCTACCAAAAGACTAACTTGAGCGTCGGAGGGGCCTGCCGGCGATTAATCCCCGGCGTGCTTTGTGCTGTTTTGCAAGTATTCTCTTGCTAAAGTCAGTCAGAATCATGAATCCATGCAGCGGCGTCCGACCCCATCAAAATCAGATAGAACCACATTCTAATTGAAAGTTGGTGAGATACTAAGAAAGCTACACCATTATAGAACTCCACCTTGTTGCCAGAAGGTCCTTAGGGTCGTATTCCAATCAATACTACACCATTATAGAACTCCACCTTGTTGCCAGAAGGTCCTTAGGGTCGTTTTCCAATGAATACATTATTACCTGGATGCTGATTTTTCTTCCCAGATTTGATATTTCTTTATTCAGTTTGTTGTTACTTCCAGCTTCCCTTTGAGTATTTATTACTTTTCAACTAATCCTGGAGTCATCAAAACTAGCATCTAACCAAAAGTATAAGCAAATTGGTTAAGTGACATGTTCTAAGCTAACTTGGCATGAACTAACCATGATTAATCACACCCTATTAGTACAGCAAACTCCTTGAAACCTTCCCAATTTCATACTTCTTTGTGAGTTCCTTTAGTTTCTTAGTACCCAAACAACCAATCCCAGTCCCCATCAAGACTCATTCTACTCCTCTTGGCTTGGTCTTCTATTCACACTTGCTCCCCTTTTTTCCTTCAGATTTTCCTTTCCAAGCATTCCCTTTTCAGTTTCTTTGTTACTTACTAGTCATTTCATATAAACTTCTTCAACCTTTGATCAGGTCTTCCTAAATCATTCTTATGAAGTTGGTTCTTTCCTAGAAGTTTCCAGCACAGGTTTGAATTAAAACTCTGTATGGAACTGAGGAAGTAGTGTACATACCATGCCTCTATATTATCTCCCAGCCTTGTCCATATTCTGAGTTATCAGAGTATTGCTCATCAGACAGTAAAGAATAGTGCTAAAATGGGGAGAAACACTGAAGAAAAGATTGTTTCACAGGTAAGGAGTATATATAAATAACATTTGATCAATTAGGATATCTAGATTCTGATCATGATCCTCGTAACAAATAGGGAAAGATGGAAGGTCAACGCAAGAAGTCCCTCTTTGCATCTATTTCCAAGCCCCCTGCAGAAAGTTGCAGACCCAGCAGTATGGTTGTGAAGGTAAGTCGGATATGTGAGCTAATCTCCTAGTAATTTTCTTTATATGGGCTTCTCAATTACGTGAAGCTAACTGGAATTTTGATTGTTGGGCTGTTTATGGGTTTAAAACAGAAAGCACATACTGTAATCCCTGCACACATTGTAGCAGAAGCTATATCAACATTCAGGGGTCTTGATTTGAGGTGGTCAGGTCCTATAACACCAACAGAGATGACTTATGTTGAACAGTATGTCTTGGCAAAGTACCCCCAGTATGCTGGTCTTATTGGAGAAAAGATAGATCTATCTACACTTTGTATCAATGAAGATACGTCAGAAACTGCAGGCGACGAAAGGCGAAAATCGCCCAGGAATGGTTTTAGAGAAGCCACCACACCCACTTTTGGAAGCAATTTACCTGACTTGGATAGAACTCAGTTAGAGCCATCAAGATTGCTTGACATTCTCACAGAGAAATCCTCATTTCCAGGCAGTTTCATTTCAATACCAGAAATCCAAGCTCGAAACAAAGTTTTGAAGCACTGTGGATTGCCTGATGATGAGTATCTTGTCCTCTTCACTCCAACCTACAAAGATGCAATGATGTTGGTGGGTGAAAGCTACCCTTTCTTCAGAGGAAACTTTTACATGAGTATCCTTGGGGAGGAACCGGATTACATTCGAGAATTTGCAAGTTACAAGGAATCAAAAGTGATATTGGCACCAGAGACATGGCTGGATTTGAGGATAAAGGGATCACAGCTTAGCCAGTACTTCAGGAGGAAATGTAAGCATAGTCCAAAGGGACTATTTTCCTATCCAGCTGATGTGAAAGGGACTCATTATTCCATGCATTGGGTGTCGGAAGCCCATCGGAATTCATGGCATGTTCTTCTAGATGCAACAGGGCTGGTTGTTGGAAAGGACAGGTTGAACCTAACACTTCATCGTCCTGATTTTGTCTTGTGCAGTCCTGACAATGCAGAGGTTAATCCCTCAAACATCACATGCCTTCTCGTTAGGAAGAAATCCTTCGACTCTGCAATAGCTGCTTCTTAGGTTAATAAGGGACAAGAAGTACAGAACACGTCAATATTTCCAATGTGTTCAGGACTTCAAGTTGTTAAAACAACATCGGTACATGTCTCTACACCTTGAAGTTTAAACACTAATTTGGGATTGCTCAACTTAACACTGACTTATCTTTCCATGGAATGCTTTGTACCATTCAAAGGGGGGTTATGATCTTCTCTATCATTTTGATTATCGGTTTAGTAACTTTCCTGCTATCTCTTTAAATTCTACACAAGTTCTCTCTGAACCATAGATAAGCAAATTATGTAGGAGTACCTTGAAAACTAGTCAGGACTTGGATTCCCTTTGCGATTGAGTACCTTACAGATAGGATTGTTCTTTAGGAGGAGTTTCTAGCAGAATGGCTGTTCACAAAAATCTGGCATTCCAGAAAAAGAATCCAAGGAATATATCTAGTAGCTAGCTTCAGGTTTATTCATTCCAAAAAAAAAAAAGGAGAGAGTTCAACAACCAGCTGAAGATTGACCTTAAATCTAAAACAAGCTCTTTTGGGTAAAACTGAGCACAGGAAGGACAATGAAGTAATGGAAAAAATCTAGCCTGAAAGTGAGATTTTCTGCTCTCTTGCTTCTATCTGTTTCTTTGTTTCAGGGAACAATGAGAACATTTTTCAGTAAATTTCCATGCAAGTATGCCTTTGGGATCTAAAACTTCACTTCGAGATCTTCTGTGTAAGCTGTCAAAGCTATACCCAAACTTGGATGAACTGGAGTAACATTGGTTTCCATCTCTAGTCTCTTCCTCTAAGCAATGGTTACGTTAAGAACTCTGCAGAGTTAGTTTAACATCACGCTGTAAATTAATTTTCCTCATGGGATGCAATGTTTCGCTCATTTGTAAACAACAATAATAGAACTTCACTCTCTATAAATGTGTAATTCGTAAAGTTATATTGAATGCAGAGGTTTCATGATACCAGATCATAGGTATCAAGTCAGAAACAAGCTAAGGAATCTTTGTCAAACAAATCTCAACTAAAATGAAGCATCTAACATGGCTTTATAATTCATTAGGACAGGGAGAAACAGTAATGAACACCACTGTATGAATTGGCATTACTTTAGATTACATGCCCAGTACTTCAGACTAATGACCCCATGCTTGATCATAGCCAGACCTTGCTAAGAAGTAGCAGGCATCCAATTCACAGTCACTCTCTTTCCATATCCATTCCTTACTATAAACTAAATACGAGCAAGCTAGCATCTTCATAGCATTCTATCTTCTTCTAACTAGAAATGGATCACTGGGTGAGTGTGATTCAGCCATGATGTCATTAAAGACCCACCACGGTTTCATCGAGTAATTAATCCATGCAACTTAAGTTCTGAAAACAACAAAAATGAAACCCTCCATGGTTTCAAGCAAAGGTCTAATATAAGATATGAATATTATATATGCAAATCTTAACAAGATCAAAACCAGCAAGGCATACTAACAAAGGAAACACATAGTTGTTCTGCAGTGAAAAACTTGGAACGGTAACTAATTAAACAAAAAGTATAAACAGCCAAAACCTAGTACAAGACTTCCTATATTAAATACATAAAGGATGTGCTGCTAAGAAGGATTAGTACTTCATTCTACCATCACCTTCAACTATGATATCCTTAAAACCCCCACCACTTGGGATCATTGGCAAGACATGTTCTTGATGAGGAACAATTACTTCCAATAAGTAGGGTCCCGGAGTGTCCAACATTTTCTGAATAGATGCTTTAAGATCCTTCTTCTTTGTAACACGGGCTGCGGGTATGTTACAAGCCTCTGCAAATTTCAACATGTTAGGAAAAATCTCAGACTCTCTTGATGGGTCTCCCAAGTATGTGTGAGCCCGATTAGCCTTATAGAACCGATCCTCCCACTGTACCACCATACCCAAATGTTGATTATTTAGTAGCAATATTTTAACAGGGAGATTCTCCACTCTGATTGTTGCCAACTCCTGGACATTCATAATGAAACTTCCATCACCATCAATGTCCACAACAATTGCATCGGGATTTGCAACAGCAGCTCCAATAGCAGCAGGTAAGCCAAAACCCATGGCTCCAAGCCCCCCTGATGTCAACCACTGGCGTGGCCTCTTATACTTGTAAAATTGAGCAGCCCACATCTGATGCTGTCCAACCCCAGTACTTATGATTGCATTTCCATTCGTCAACTCATCAAGAACTTGAATGGCAGACTGGGGACAAATTTCTTCTCCAAAGCTCTTGAAACTCAACGGGAACTTTACCTTTTGCTCAGCCAATTCTTCTGTCCAAACACTAAAATCCAAGTTCTGCTTAGCTTCTCTACTCTCCAAAATTCTATTCATCCCTTGTAATGCCAACTTCAGATCCGCACAGACTGACACGTGAGGCTGCTTATTCTTCCCGATTTCAGCCGGGTCAATATCGATATGAACAATCTTAGCCCTACTAGCAAATGCCTCGAGCTTCCCGGTTACCCGGTCATCGAATCTAACACCAAAAGCAAGTAACAAATCACTCTTGTCCACAGCATAATTTGCATACACTGTACCATGCATTCCAAGCATTTGCAAAGACAATTCATCTCCAACTGGATATGCCCCAAGTCCCATCAAAGTACTCGCCACAGGAATCCCAGTCAACTCAACAAACCTCCTCAACTCTTCACTCGAGTTCAAACATCCACCTCCAACATACAACACCGGTTTCTTACTCTCAAAAATCAACCGAACAATCTGCTCCAAAAGGGTGGCATCCGGATCCTTTGGTAATCTAGAAGTATATCCCGCTAATCTAATCCTCGTATCCCATTCAGGAACAGACAATTGTTGCTGTATATCCTTAGGAATATCAATCAAAACCGGTCCAGGTCGTCCCGAGGAGGCCAAAAAGAACGCTTCACTAACAATCCTAGGAATATCATCAACATCAAGCACCAAAAAGTTATGCTTTGTTATGGAACGAGTTACCTCAACAATTGGGGTCTCCTGAAAAGCGTCGGTACCAATCATACGCCGCGGAACTTGTCCAGTGATAGCAACTATGGGCACGCTATCAAGGAGCGCATCAGCGAGTCCACTCACAAGATTCGTAGCTCCTGGACCGGAGGTTGCAATACAAACACCGACATTTCCAGTGGAACGAGCGTAGCCCTCGGCGGCAAAGACGCCACCTTGCTCGTGTCGAGGAAGAACGTTCCGAATAACATTAGAGCGAGTAAGTGCTTGGTGGATCTCCATAGAAGCGCCACCAGGATAAGCGAAAACATCCGTGACGCCTTGTCGCTCGAGGGCTTCCACGAGAATGTCGGCTCCTTTTCTGGGATCATCAGGACCGAACCTAGGAGCTGGAATTTGGGTGTCGGTGGTGGTGGTGGGAGCGGTGGAGCTCTTGGGAGGCAAAGAGTTGGAGATGTGAAGAGAACGGTAGGGAATTAATTTTTTATTAGTGACGCAGACGGGGAAGCGGGAAGTAAGGAGTGACCATCTGGGGGAAGAGCGGATGGTGGCCTTAGCTCTGGTGGTGGTGGCTGTGGAGGAGGCAGCCGCCATGAAAACGTAGCTAAGATTTGTGGTGGGAAGAGGAAGAGGACTTAAAATTGTCATGTTCTGGAACACTTATATCTGTCTCTTCCAAAAATACAAATCATTATTATTTTCCGAATTCAGTAAAAATCTAATGTTTACGTTTAATTTTTTAACTTTTTTTTTTGTTCAATTCATTTTAATAATTTTTTATTAATAACTTCTTATCAAATAAACTAAATTAATTAAATTTTAAATTATTCCATAAATAAAAATAAAAATATCGAAAAAGACTCAACTCATATAGCCCAACTCGATTTTGGCCCGAGTTCATCAGGCCACGGACTAATAGTTCAACTATTACTTTCAAAATGATATCGTTTTGTTAAATACGACGTTTTTTAAGATTTTTCGGATCCATTGACATTTCTAAATAAGAACAATTTTTAATAATATTTTAAAATTTTAATATTATTCAATCTTTATTCAATTTTGTAACGATATAAATATCAGTTGAACTTGATCTTAAACTTCTTGTCTTATTAATTTAATTTCCGATCTAGTTTTTAAAAAATTCATATTTTAAAAAAATTCATTACTAACTATTTATAATTTTAATTTTATAATATTTTTCCTTTTATAATACTTTTCTGACTAACCATAAATTCTAAACCCTAAAATAATAATCTGTAGTTTCACATTAGGAAGAGTGTTGTAAAATCAAGTTAAAAATAATTGATCTTTTTTTAAAAAATCAGAGATAAATTAATAAGACATTAAGATACAAAAAATTAAGTGAATATATTATTTGGTATCTTTTCAATAAATAAATAAGCTTTATTTTGTAAATTTTATTATTAGTGTTTATTAATGATATCCTTTTTTTAAAATGCTAATATAATTTTTTTAAGTATATAATCCTTAAAAGTTCTTAAAAGTATGGAATCATATTTGCATTTTGCCACCCATTTAAGTAAAAATCTTGCTAAGGAAAGTTATGTGATGCAGAGTCTTAGCCCAAGTGGATGGATATCCATTTAGTACAAGAGTCACATCTCTCACTAAACTTGTGATTCCTGTTATTAGATACTAGAACATAATAAGAATCTTTCCCTTTTCTTTTTTTTTTAACTCAATGGTGATGCTGAGTAAACAAGATTCATCCATTTTTAACTAAAGGTTAGAGGCTCGTTTTTTAGTTTTAGGTATGGAGCAGCCTTAAATTCTTGGGCCAGTTGTCCCACCCTACAAACCAGTAAGGGGATTAGTCACTGGGTTCGCATACCTTGATCTAAGACAAAAAAAAAAGAATCTTTCCCCTTTTTTAGTAACGGAGAAATTGCTAAGATTCTTAAAATAATTAATAAATTAATAAATTATTTGTTTTAAAGATTTAATATTTTAAAAAGAATAAATATTTAAAAATATGAACAAAAGTTCAACCGTTAAGATAAGAAGTTAAACTTTTAAAAGATTCAACTAATATTAGACAACCATAAAATCTGTTAAAGACTAAACAAAATTAAAGAAGTTGAAATAAGATTAAAGGAGATTACCTTAATTTAAATAAAATTAATTAATTTATTTTAGTTTATAAAAATTGATTACGTTATAAAAAATCAACTGATATCAATTTTTAATAACAAAAATTATTAAAGTAAATTTAACTGCAAAGTTAAAAAGTGAATAAAAACTTGACCTGTTCAAAGTATTGATTAAACCAATTTCGGTTTTTCAATGATAAATAATATAGTTAATTATACTAGACTTTGTATTTTAACTTTAATTTTAATTTTTAATTATTATATTTAATAACATTTAAATTAAATAATATGATGTTTTAAATTTGGATCGAAAGTTAAATCGATAAAATAAGAGGTTTAAGGTTTTAAAAATTTATACGTTAAAAAACTAACTAAATATTGAATAAAATTAAAAATTTTGAAATATAATTTAAAGATATTCTTTGGTTGTTGAATATTTTAAAGTTTAATTAAATTT
>JANZLH020000022.1:2082597-2112920 GCA_026770325.2 Erythroxylum fimbriatum | reverse complement strand
CATAAAGATTGTACACAACTTTGTACAAGGGATTGCCTTTAGGGCACTACTCTAACAAACTCACAATACGTAACACAAGTCGACTTGTCTCACTAGACAAGGCGCCTTATACGTATCGTGACTAGATAAGTCGCCTTGTAACCGGTACAAGGCGCCTTATACTAACAAAATGCAAGCACAAGTCGCCTTACCAAAGGTACAAGTCGACTTATACTTACAGTGACAGCCTTGGTTGGAGATACTCTTGTCCAAATCTTTTATGTTATATATTTCTATCTTATCGTTTATTGTCAATCATTGACATGCGTTATTTTGTATTACCTTACCTTTTATGTTGCCCTTTATTAGTTATTTGTATTTTTTGTATGTTTGGCATTTTTTTGCTTATAACTTTTTTTAGTACCTTTTTGAATATGTCTGCACATTAATTTACAATTTTGTAGTATCGTCATACCGCATTGCATATAGATGTCGGGAATAGTCTTTTTACTACGTAGGAGTAAGGCTGCGTACTATCGAACCTCCCTATTACCCACGACTCAGCGGGATTTTAACTAGGTATTTATGATGATGATGATAACCCCCTCCTCGATTGCAACCTTTACCACTTTTATGCAAATGGGCACTAACACTTAACCCTTTGGGCAACACCAAACCTTGAAATTTTAGTTTTTCCCTTGCCCTCTTCCGATACCTATTTTGAGACTACCAAAAGATTTTTGCAATTGTTTAATTCCTCCGCTTGTGGTTGAAGTTTCGAAGTCCAGTACACCTCTAAATTAGAAAAGAGTAGTATATGATCTTTTTAATATTTTCCTCCACTATTGTCTACCCTTCAAGACTGATATTGACTCTATTGTCTCACCCTATTTGGATACCTAAAGGAGGGAGCAAATGCATGGTCCTTAACACTTATTATGATTCTTTCTAAGTAACCACTCTGCTTTTCTCACTATCAAACATTGGGCTCTCAAGCGCTGAAAATATAGAGGACTCTTGGATGTCTTGTTGAATAAAGACAATATGTCCCTCTTCAAATTCACTCTTAAGGAATAGGCTCATAGGATAATTGAAAAAGGTTCTTAAAATTTCAATAACTCTCTATTCTTTCTATAACTTTGCAAGCCATGGATCAATCTTGAGGATGTTCCAAAAAAACATGTGCCTTATGGGTTAATTTATATAAAATCCCTCTAGAATATTATGTACAGAGGGATAAGCTCTCTTGTCTGCTACATTGGTAAGTTATTATCTATAGATGAAACCACAACCATTAGAAAACGTGTAGGTTACATAAGGATTTCCATAGGTGTGGACTTCACTTAGGAGCTGTCATATGCGGTTCCACTATTAAGAATAGGAGAGGAAGATACCTTAATTAAGGACTCAATACTCATTAATTATCAATGGAGGTCAACTATAGAGCAATAATGAAAAACTTGGAGATTTATTGGAAAGACCTTTTGAAAATGAACCTATAAGAATTAATGGGATTAGAGGAGCAAAAATTCATATCTTACAAGAAACCTTAATGCCCTAACTAACCATATTATCTCTCCTAGAGACGAAGCCATAATTACTGAGGATGCCATCAAATATAATTATGATATACCAAACCAAACACTATAAATAAAGAAGAACTAAGTTGATCTATAAAGCTTTTTAAGTGATGAATCAAGGAATACCCAAATACTCAACTTCTCAAATATAAAGTCTAACTGTGAGTAAAAGAATGAATCCCCTTAGGTGTTGGAGAAGTTCAAACTAGTTGTTAAAAGGAGATCAGGCTACAAATCCAAGGACAAAATCACTTTCTCTCATTAGATCTGATATTTATACCACCCCAATAACCCAACTAAATAACAAATGATTTTTACAATATCAACCTAATAAAGCCTATAATATTTAGCCTTCTGGTGACAAAATTGAAAGTTGATAAATGCTCAAAGCTCTGGCTATTCAACAAGAACTAGAAGACAATTACAAACTATGGGGACCATCATTATAGAAGGATAGTAGTTACATATAACCCCCTTTGGTTGGTATACTCAATTATTCATCCTCTAATCAGTACATCACATGTATATTGAAATGTTCAATACTGGTTTGTAGTGATCGATCAAGGTACCTTGGCTAATTTTAGGGGATTTCAACAGTATCACACTAGCATTAGAAGCATATGCAAACCTTGCCCTGAGCTTAGAGCTTGCCTTAGCAATATTGAGGTAACTAATCTAAAACAAAAGGGTTGCTATTTTACTTGGAGTACCGAACAAAGGGGACTAGTTGATAAAAAATTAGATAAAGTCATGGTTAACTTTGAATATCTTCTAAAATTCTAAAATAGGAAAATTATCCTTAACAACTGCCTAGGATCAAACCACTTTCCTATAGAAGTTCATAATCTGATGCTCAATCCAACTATGAGCCCTCTTTTAGATTTTTTCAATTTTATGTTTGATATACAACAATTCCAGTAAGCAATGGATAGAGGAGCGAATATTGAGATTGGAGGTTATGAATCTTATAAGCTTTACCAAAAGCTTATGAATGTTAAAAAGGAGACTAAATTACTCAACTCTCGGACAACCTTCAGCTTAGCTTTTAGTCATAAAAAGATCAGAGATCTCTTTTGAGTTTCCCAAAATGCTTTTGTGATGATCCCTCAAGTGTGATTAAAGAGGCAGTAGAGAGGATATCTTAGAAGGATTACATTAAAGCTTTAAAAATTTAAGTCTCTCAAAATACCAAGTTCTTTCACTCTTTATTACTTACAAGAACATAAATAAGATTTCTTGATAAAGGCTAAAAAGAATTAATGTTTCTTATCAAAGTCTACTTTTAGAGGACTCTACATACCCCAACTTAAAGACAACTTCTAGATTTATCCTTAAAGGAGTTCATTCCTAATTCACTTGCAAAACAACAATGTCGGTTCCTCATATAACCCTTTACAATGGAGGAAATAGAAAGGGTCGTATTCAACTTAAACCCCAACAAAAAAATGGCCCTAATGGGTTTAGTGTTTATTTTTCATGAAACTTAGAGCCAAATGAAGAATCAGATAGGAAAAGTAATATTGGAATTCTTCTCAAGCTCTAAGATGTTGAAAGCTCTAAAACAAAAATCAGCTCTACCTTACCCTTAAAGCCATCAAACTCGTATCTATGAAAGAATTTAGGCCTACAGTTTGCTAAAACACATTTTAAATGATCATTGCCAAGCTTTTAGCATTAAGGCTTAAATCAGTTATGCCCTCTCTGATCAATCATAAATTATCTTTATAAATGGTAGGAGCATTGAGGATAATATTCTCCTCACTTAGATATTCATGAAAAATACCACTTAGAAGGCTCAAGCAAGAATTATGCTATGAAAATTGATATACATAACGCTTTTAGCACAATAAACTGGAATTGAATTCTAAATGCTTTAGAAGCATTTGGATTTCACTACTAATTAATATCCCATATAGCTTAATGCATCATAACTCTATTGTATAATGTCTTGATAAATATGGAAGCTACTAAACTGATTAAGGGAGCTAAAGGAGTAAGACACCCCTTACCTCTTAGCTATTGATGTGCTTTCAAGACTGATAGAAAGAAACATCATATTAGAAAGGAACTTCATATTCCATAAGAAATGTGATTAGTTGAGAATCTTAAAGCTAACATTTATAGATGATCTTCTTTTAAGTTGTAGAGAAAAAGCAAACTCAATATCCTGCTTACTAAGATCTTTGGATTCCTTTAACAAGCTATAAGTTTTATGCATCAATACGGAGAAAAGCTTTATTATATTTTCAAAAGATGCCTTAAATTCAACAAATACTTTGGCTAGATTGTCATATTTAAGCATCAAACCCCCTTCTACTTATCTATAGATTCCTATAACTATAAGGAAAACCTCTCACCAAGTTTTCCAACCTTTATTTAATATGGAAGAGAATGATAAGGAATTAGTGTAAATGTGTAATAAACATTTGACATATGCGGGAAGATTACAACTAATTTTCTCTATTTTAAGCAATCTCTACATCTATTAGACCTTCCATCTCATGCTTCCAAGAAAGATCTACAAGGCTTTAGAGAAAATCTTGAGGAAATTCCTTTATTCAGGGAGTGGTTATCAATCACAGGTTAAAGTAGCTTAGAACACTATTTGTTTGCTAATAAAAGGGGGGGTCGGTATACAACCTATTATAACTGTGAACAGGGTGATGCTTTCTAAAAGGATGTAAAGAATCCTCATTAATAAGGAATATCTATTAATAAGATGGATTTAATAGCCACCATCTTGAAGGAAAAAAATTTTGGGCTATAAGACTGAGGAAGGACAACTCATGGACTATAGATTAGCTACGGAATCCTTAGAACAGACTTTAAACTTCTATCAAAATTAACGTCGGAAACGAAAATGGCACATATATCTAATATGATAGTTAGAGCTCTGTAGGTCTACTTTATCTCCTCCTTAACTTTCAAAACATCATATTACATTTTGTTGAAAATGCCAAAGCCAAGTTGTTAATCAAAGATGGTGAATGGTCTTGCAATAAGAGAGAAGCCCTAATCTTTAGAAGGTGTTTCCCTTACTACCTTCCTAACCAAGATCTTGAGGGTAAAGCTATTTGGCTAGCAAGTTCCTCTGGTCACTAACAGATCATACAAGAAATTGCTTATGGATTATGCATCGAGGGTGACCTATTCAAATTAGTATTGAACAAATACCTTTCCCCTAAAACTTCATTCATTCTATGGTTGGCGATTAGAAACAGTCTAAACACTCTAGACAGGCTTAAAAGACCATCCTCTCCCTAACCTATTTGTAAGCTTTGTCAAAAAGTCCCCAAGTCCACTAATCATCTCTTTTTTAATTGCCCTTATCATCTCTTCTTTACTTGTCCTTCTCTAATAGCTTCCGAAGAGATATATAGACAAGGTGAAATCATTTTTGCTTTGTGGATGATTGGCCTGAAATTGTTCATTATACTTCATCCCCTTATCACCTTTCTAAGGATGACTACAATTTGTTTGCTATTGCATGTAGCACAATTTAATCAATATAGTAGAGAGAAATGTTATAATTTTTATAGGCATCAACTCAGACTCTTGAGCAGTTGGAGTTAGAAATTTCAACAAAATTTGTGAACTTGTCCTAACAAGTGAAGCTAGCTTAAATGTTTTTATTGAATTAGTTATAAATTAGAATCTTTAATTCATGCTTTCACTCCTAAGGGAAAGGAAATCAAGTTAGGGCACTTATGAAGCATACGTTGTAGATATACTAAACTATAGTCCAGATTTTAATGCTTATTAGCCTTGGCTTGGCTTGGCTTTGATTGTTTATTTTCCATTAGTGTAATTCCTTGTAATTCCTAGTTGTTACTTTGTATTGTAAGGTTTTCCCTATTTTAATATATTTCTGCGATTTTCAAAAGATTATATATTCAAATTGATCAAAAAGAAAAAAAATTATTTAAAATATACTTACATTGGACGTAATCTATAATTAAAATTAAATATATTCTTTATTGATCTTATTTTCAATACATTCCTTTGTGTTTGGCTCATTATTAAAAAATATTTAATATTTTAAGAAAAAATATGTGGGTTTGTTAAATGGAGATAATCACGCATCTTTTATTAATCTTTCTTTATCATCTTTTTAAAACATATTTTGTGATATATTTCGAACTAAATCACTTGTTAATTTCATCATAAAATAAATATAAAAATGTTTACAATTAATAAAGTAGAATAAAATGTAAAATATTTATAAAGATTTTAAAGCGTAAATCAAACTATTTAATATATTAACTATTATATATTTAAAGTAATTTGTATACTTTTCAAAGTTTTTATTTGAGTTGAACTCGTTATTTAATTTTGAAAATATTGGATTAATAAATAATCTATTTAAAATGTATAATTTATGATAATTTATTTAATATATTCAAATAGTCAATCTTCCACTAATATATTTTAATGTGTTACTTGATTAATGTTCTTTTTATATGAATAAAATTATATATATTAAATAAATTATTTAATAAAATAATAATTAAATAATGAGTTCAACTTTCAATCTCTCTCATCACTCTCTTTCAATTAGAAGGTTAGCGGGAGCTGACTTTACTTGGACCATCCCGAATTGAATTTACTAGACGATTGTATTAGTATGTAGTGGTTGGCAGTTGTCTATTGTCTACCAAGGCATTACACATACGTCACTGGTACTTAGTGTCTACACTTTTCTACATGAAAGCCATTTGTCATAAATCGTATATAACTAACTAAAATTAATAAGAAATAACAGACGGTTGAGAAAAATTAGGTCGGTCTAGGGTTTCTCTCTCTACAAGTGCCACTGAGCTGATACTTACAGATTCCTTTCTGTTTCTTCAGGTACTGCTGCTACTACAGACATCGCTACTCTACCTCCCTCTCTTTTCTTCTCGTAGATCCATCAACTTGTTTTTTTTATAGAAGTTGTTCTGGTTGATGCATTTGTCAACGTTGTCGACTGCTTCTCCTTTTGTCTTTGCATTTATCACCATCTACTTTGTTACGCTTTTCCGCTTGGGTGTGTCAAAGCGTGATATAAGAACTTAAAAAGGGATTAATGGTTATTACTTATTAGACTTAGAGCTTCATTATTTTGGATTTGTTGTTGTTTGATTGATCAATAGTTGCAAACTGTAAGGTCTGACTTGGGTAGATGTCAAAGGGAGTTGGAAAGTTCACTATTTCAATCATTAACCGAGTCTAGATTTGGAGTTCTTTATGTAGATGAGTTTCGAAAACAACTCTAGTTAATAAACCAGTACTGAGCTTGTAAAGTGTTAACTGATGATACTGTTTTATCCACTGCCTGCGAAGAACAAAACTTATATTACTTATGTTTCTACTAACACCTTGGATTGTCTTCTGTTTTCTGTATTTGGGTTTATCTAGTTGCTTCTAAGTTATTAAGTATTTGCCACCAGGGCAACAAAATCTTAAAGCAACGACTTGCAGTCTAGTTCTCGGAAAATACTGGTTCTTTCATAGCTTTAAGCTTATAAGAATAGCCATTTTGTCCTTTTCTTAGACCCCAATCAAGTGTATGAAGTAAAAGTTGAATTCTTGTGTTAGGTTGGGAATTACATAAGATGAAAATCCATCAGTCCTTTGTAGTCATCTGCTAAGTGTTCCATTGGGTTGGCTAATTTCTTAGGTTCAGATATATGTACCAGTTACTGCAGAATTTCTTCACTGCCCCTCTTTCTCTCTGTGGTAATCAACTGGCATGTGGAGATTGACATTCTGATGAACTTCACTGCTAATTGAGAGTTCTCGTTTGTTTAATTTTTTTAAATTGATTAATTCTATTTTTGTGTTCTTTAACCACAGATCTGAAGCATAATAGAAGGAAATAGAGTGTATATGAAATTCTCTATTCACTAATATTCAACCCAAATTCAGATAGACAAGTACGGTTATGCCCGATATGGAAATTGAAAATTCTTCCGTATCACGAGCTGAAGAAATCAAAGTTCTGGCTAATGAAGCATTTAAGGGTAATAATTCATGCTTATGCAATTGTTTCTGATGTGTTCTTCAAAATCTTGAATCTCAGTGAATGACTTTGTAATGTTTTCATCTCGGTGGAAACAATAGTGTGTTAAGCTGTCTAAAGGTGCTTAATTCGCAAGAGTAGTGTGGTTGGTGTTCAAATTCTAATAGACAATTGATTTACGCATGCTGTTCAACCTTGCTAATTACTGTCAGTCACTTCCAGCTCACAAGTACGCTCAGGCTATTAATCTGTATTCACAAGCAATTGAAATAAATGAACACAATGCCGTCTACTGGGCTAATCGTGCATTGGCCCACACGAAACTGGAGGAGTATGGAAGTGCAATACAGGATGCTTCAAAGGCTATTGAAGTCGATCCAAAGTACTCTAAGGCAAGGATTCTATGATGAGTATGTTGTGGTATACGAGGGTTAGAATGTCAACACATTTGATGATTGTACAATTTACAGGGTTATTATAGGCGAGGTGCTGCTTATCTTGCAATGGGAAAATTTAAAGAAGCACTGAAGGATTTCCAACAGGTATATCTTTCTCTCTTTTGTTTTTAAAATCTGTTTTTATGATATTGGCTTCCATGCACCCCCATCCTTTAAGACAAGGAAATCTGGCGGGTATTCCTGATTGGAAAAGACATTTGGACTTTTATGAAAAATAACTCCATCCTTCAGTGTGTAATAACTCTACATACTCATGAGATGAAAACATATCCCCAACCCATGAGAGGCTTCATCATCTTTCGAAATTTCATAAATGAAAAAAAAGAAAAGAAAAGCTAAGCTAGAAAAGTTACTGCTTAGCAGAATGTGGAGTTGCTGAGGATTTTTAACTGGAGGAAGGATACTTGAAGTTAGGGCATTAACAAGGAATGTACTTGAAGGTTTGCTATAAAGGATTCCTAATTGTACAAGGGGGTATATTGTATTTCTGACATGGGGGAGCTTATCATTTTTAAGGAACTTGATAGACATTTGATGATTCTTTTTAGATTCTTTTCCATTTTCACATCTTGTCTTTGACTTTCCTGGTACTTCATAAGATATTTGGGTTTTCTTTTTTTTTTTTGTGAGAGTTGAGGAAATGCCTGATGAAATGTTGTTTCTTCATGCAATCCTGATACATGGTGCTGATTGAAATGTATTAAATTTAGGTGAAGAAACTCTGTCCAAATGACCCTGATGCTGCCAAGAAACTAAAGGAATGCGAAAAGGCTGTTATGAAGCTTAAGTTTGAAGAAGCGATTTCTGTACCCGAGTCTGAAAGACGCTCAATAGCTGATTCTATTGATTATCGCTCTATAGGTACTGATCTTTTTTGAACTTGGTTTTTTCCTTTTTTGTCTTTTGATAATTGTCTCATTCTGGGAGAGTTATTTGTGCCTTAGTTGAGAGTGTCAAGTTGAAATGTTCAACATCCAGAGCAGAAATTATGATCTGATTTTGGCTTGCTAATAAAAGTAGACCTTGTCTTCTCTTTCTTTGGAAAGTTTGGTAAATTGAGGTTTTGTCAGTTCATGTGGTTCTCTGGGATAGAAATGCTATTGAGGGCTGATTTATTCTTATCTTCTTTGAGACTTTGACATAGAGACTGTTCAGACGGGATTTCTTTGTGACATTTTGAGTTGAAATTTCTTGCCAATCGAGTTGATAGAGAGGGTTTCTGAGAATTATGAACCCTACTTTGATTTTGAATAAAAACTTGAAAGTAGCTGTTGAACATTTTCCTTCTTCAAAATGCTTTTCATAAATCATCTCGCAGTGTGCTGCTTCTTATCAATGATTTTCCCAAAAAAAAAAGTGAAAAACTGGATTTTATTCATGTGCATTACAGATCAGATATTTAATTGATTACTAGCCCCATAACTAGCCATCATTTTTTACTTCTGCTTGTGCAGAGTTTTCCTTCATTCCATCCCCATTACACCACTATCATTATTAGAGTCACCATCATCATCTACAAGTAATCATTTTTTAGTGTAGCAGGCTTGAAATTAGCTTGCAATCCTGTTAAACATTTTTTTTTCCCAAAAATTTCCTGTGAAACATATTGTGTTTACTTTGAATGTGAAAAAGCAATAATGATGCTATGGACAAAGATTTTCCTGATTTGAATAGAGCAAGTAAGGTTTGAGTTACAAAATGGGCATACTGTTTGAGTATTTTGATTCTTTCAAAAGTGACTAGACTTTCCTGGCCTTTAAGAAGAGGGATAATATATAAGAATTAACTTGGTGAAGCTAAGCTCTTGTAATAGATGTTCAAGATCATGCCTGAATTTTGTTAGCAAATGACTAATCTAAGCTATTAAAATGCGAATTATGGATTTGCCAGTATTAGTGGCCAACTCTTGTTTCTGCTGGCAATGTATAATGGGCCTTGCATGTGAATTAAACTTGAAGGCAGTATGGAGGGAGATAGATGTATGCATTCTCGACGCATCCCTATTGTACTTGTGATTTGCGCTAATCCATTTGTGACTCAGTAGAGTTGGGTTGACTACTTTTTGGTGATAGGTGAGTTATTGGGTTAGTGGTATGAAGTATCTCTATTCCTCCAATCAGGAACTTGGAAATTTTGAAAGTTTTTCACATTATATGGCATGCAATTCCTCAAAAGATTTTGATTTTACTTCTTAGTTAGTGGGGTTTACCATCAGCTAGTTTAGTAAGTTGGCCCAGGTCTTTTATGTTTTTATTTGGTGAAATGAGACCTTTAGGTATTAGCTTTATCAACTTAATTTGCTCTCTAAGCTTGAACAGCATGAATTTTGTGATTATGTTGTTTTTGTATCTCCTACTAAATTTCATTTCATTATGTTCACTATATATCTCATCATAGGCACTGGCCCCAGTTCATCATCTGTGCCCACCCAATTGATCATAGCACCAGTAGCAGTAGCAGTTGTGGCCGCTGCAATGATGTTGGTGGGAATAGCAAGAGTTCCAGTGGTGGTGGTAGTACTGATGGTGATACTGGCGGTCCTAGGTGGATATTGGTGGGTTTGCTGCAGGGGTAGTGGTTTGACTGGTTTCTTTAACAAGAGACGAGTACTTAATCTAGGTTTGGGTTCATGGTTAATAAATACAGTTGCAACCTGTTTGAATAATTTCTATTCCATAATGGATAATTTGCTTATAAAATTTTTGTGAATTCTTCGTTTGCTTCTCCCTTTTCTAAAGGTTTCCTAAACCTTTGGGTCCTGGAAATGGATTATCATGTTACAAACAACTGATTGACGTTTTTAGTGTGACGTCAAAGGATAGGAGTGCAGTAAGGAAGTAAGACTTTGATTTTTTTTTTTTTTATGTGGGTAGTACCAAGCACCATTTTATAATATTAAGTAATTCACAGTTCATAATTTTCTTTGCATGGTTTTACCACTGAATTTCTATATTGAAGCTCATAGAGAAGAGACCGAGTTTCATGGAAGGGACTGAAAATAGAATGCCATAAGTTGATATTTCAAAGAGTCTTATATTTTAGTTGAGTCTTTGTTTCTTTTTGGGAAAAAACAGCAATATTGCATGTCTGTCTGATCAACAGGTGCACCCTGTAAGGATCCTTCAGCTTTAAAGTAGACTGCTTGGGAAGAATTTCTTACTAATCTAACCTTCAAAATGTGGCAAAAGACTTTTGATGTTAACTTTTTCATGCAGAAGGTATTCTGCACTCTTGGACCTTAGAGCTGTGGGAACAAGTGCATTTATTTCAGATTTGTCAGATTTTTTGGGCCATATCAAGCTTGGTTGATGGAGGAGCTTAGGCCTACAGAGTTCAACTCTTGTATGGATAGGGTTAAAGATATTTCGTCCTAAATTTTCTATTAGTCTTAAGGGAACACAATAGGAGGGCTTTTTATCTCTTACTCAATTCCTAGAGTAAATTGTTGAAAAAGAACAAAAAGGGAAAAATATATATTTTTTATTGATTAATCGGAATTGACTAGGAAAGTAGGGAAGTACTTTTTTTTTCCTTGAAGTCAACTTTG
This sequence comes from Erythroxylum fimbriatum, assembly GCA_026770325.2. NCBI lineage: Eukaryota > Viridiplantae > Streptophyta > Magnoliopsida > Malpighiales > Erythroxylaceae > Erythroxylum > Erythroxylum fimbriatum. The sequence goes on along the minus strand of JANZLH020000022.1, from coordinate 2,101,352 downwards.
TACTCCATTGAAGTTTCTGACAGCTCCATATAAGTCTACAGTATAATGCAAGTCAGGAAATAATGCAGCTATAAAATAAAAAGATGTATAGATTGATAGGGAAATGAAAGCTTCTAGGATAAGCTATTGGAAAATTCAGGTCTGTGCCTTTGTACTGTGGTTCAAGCTTTATCATCCAGGAATGGCATTCTTGCATCCAACTCTGTGTTTCTTCCCTTTTGCTGCTTGGATGATTGTCGGACTGGATGAGTAAAAGCTTCTTCTTGTCTGTTTATGACGAACACAAATCTGTTGTCATTTCAGATGTGGAGCCACAATATTCGGGTGCAAGGATTGAGGGGGATACTGTTACCTTGGATTTTGTGAAAAGAATGATGGATGACTTCAAGAATCAGAAATGTTTACACAAACGGTACGGCTACCAGGGATTAATCATGAATTTATTTATTCTACAATGCTTAAAGATTCCATTTTGAACATTTCTCGAAAATGTTGTAGATATGCATTCCAAATCGTCTTACAAACTAGAGAGATGTTGCAAGTGTTGCCTTCTCTTGTTGATATAAATATCCCTGATGGCAAACATTTCACTGTTTGTGGTGATGTACATGGTCAGGTAATTATATTGCCAGTGCAATTTGAAAGTACCAGAAGTTTTTACTATGCGCTAGATGATACTTCCTTGTTATAGTACTCTCTTTGATGCAAAGGAGTATTGTGTACTTTCAGAATATAGCTCATGGATGGAGTTGTTTTGTGAATAACCTGGTTACATGGTTCATGGTTACCTTCTATGAGTAATTTGTGTATAACTATGAGCCTAACTGTCATAAAACTGCTATTCCTCATTTTTTAACTTGTAATCTCAATATACTTTTACATTGTTGCATCTGCCTGAGAATTCTATCCCAAGTTGTCCTGCACCACAACGTTAAATTTACTTATGTTTAATTTCTATGGTTTCAACCATAATGATTGAAACCATCTACATTTTTGTTGTTATGAGCAAATATTATAGGCTAGCTGAACGTATACTTTCACTGTTATGCTTGATCAGTTGTATGCTATTGAAGGAGCAGTTTCTTATTCGTTTGTCCTCTTCACATTCTATTTGCATATTCTACTTCTCAGGAAGTATAATACTGAGTTGTTGTTAGTTGCATAAGATGATGTCATCTACTCTAGGTTCATGAGTGTTCTTTTGTAATATTTTATTGAAGATGTTTCGTTTTGTTGTACCATTGTTGCAGTTCTATGACCTGCTAAATATTTTTGAGCTTAATGGGCTTCCATCAGAAGAGAACCCGTACCTGTTCAATGGTGACTTTGTTGATAGGGGATCATTTTCTTTGGAGGTCATCCTCGCATTGTTTGCATTTAAGTGCATGTGTCCAACAGGTGAATCCTCTTTGTTTGCGGATTTTTCAGAAGTTCTTTAAAATTCTCTGAAGAAAAATAATTCCGTTCCTTTCTTCATGTTGAGAACAACATGTTCGGCTGCTTGTTTCACTCTGGCCTTTCTTGTGAATAATTTTGAAACATCACAAGATGCATTTACTCATTTGTAAAATTTTCAGCTATATACCTTTCCAGAGGAAACCATGAAAGCAAGAGCATGAACAAGATATATGGTTTTGAGGGTGAGGTCAGATCCAAGTTGAGCGAGACATTTGTGGAACTCTTTGCAGAAGTCTTCTGTTGCTTACCTTTGGCACATGTCCTGAATAGGAAGATATTTGTTGTTCATGGAGGTCTTTTTAGTGTTGATGGTGTGAAGCTAGAAGACATCAAAGCCATTGATCGCTTCCGAGAACCCCCAGAGGAAGGTAATTTGCATGCCATCTTTCCTTTTCCTTTTCTTTTTCTTCTCTTTGGTAGAACATCACGTTATTAATCCAAAGGTTGAATTCGACAACAAACCATTTGTTCTCATTTATTCTTTAGCCGTTACTGCTGCTTTCTAATTATTTAGACATGTCATGGGCCCTGGTTCGGTGAGGTGGAAGGGTGGTTGGATTGAGGCTGGTTCTTGAAGTCTGGAGAGGAGGATGGTTGACGTGAGCTACAAATTAACAAACATAAACCTTCTGTAGATATCAGTGACTTAATATCTAAATCAATTTTATTCAAAGAATTGCACAATCTATTTTCCTGTTTCTTGGTTGCAATAACTCTTTGTGATTGATGAGAGAACTGTTTTGTATTATGATATTCTTCTTTAATTCACTTAGCTTAAGTTGACAGTTAAAAATAACCTATGATGTTTCCTCAGATACTACAGTTATTTTAACAACTAATCCATGAATGTTAGCTTCAAGATAAAATTATTATTCCTTCTATATCTTCGTTTTTACCCTCTCTTTTTTTGTTTTTTTAATTTCAACCTGTATAAACTGTCGTATTCAGTTGTATTATGGCAGTTGATTTATCCATGTCAGGTTGAGCATAAGTATACAAATGTGTTTTATGTAGACAATGTGGCAGTATGGAATTTAGCTATCAATCCTAACATGCAACAGTTAGTTATCTGGAATATGTATACATTATTTCTCATGTTCATTCACCTATTATCAGGGTTAATGTGTGAATTGCTCTGGAGTGATCCACAACCTTTACCCGGAAGGGGTCCTAGCAAGCGAGGTGTAGGCCTCTCATTTGGAGGAGATGTGACAAAGAAGTTCTTACAAGAAAATAATCTAGGTACATTTGTCTGATAAGATAGGCAGGAAAATATTTTTAAGATGACCTTTTTGTGCTCCACTTGGTTCTGATACATTTGTCAATTGACAGAGTTAGTTGTGCGATCTCATGAGGTAAAGGATGAAGGCTATGAAATTGAGCATGACGGAAAACTTATAACTGTATTTTCTGCACCAAATTATTGTGATCAGGTAACTTCCTAAGTACTGATAAATTTGTTAGGCAGAGATCTGCATTGCAATTTCCTTTGTTCTTTTCTTCTTTGAACTTGATTAAGTTATAAGAGCAATTAGATGCAGAAAATTTTTAACGGGTAAGTTAAGGGGACTACTCTTTTCTGAACTAAGCTTTTGATTGTGTGAGTTCAGGTCATCGACTTTTTTCATTGCGTAATAACTGATTTTCTCACGCTTTTAATTGATCATCTCCATACACAATGTTCATCTCCTGCTCTCATCTAACTCTTGAACCCAACATTTTTCCTCAATATTTCTTGAAACTTTGATGCAGATGAATGATTGTTAGCAGATTGCTTGGTAAATAAGGTCAATAAGACTGTGTGACTGCGCAGTAAATTAGGTCAAAAAGACTGTGTATTAATGGGATAGGCACCCTCAAAAGCAAGACCTGGCAAAGAACTTGCTATGTCTCTCTATATGCTCAAATTGTATGATTCATTAGTTGATAAGTTTACTCATATCATCTGTCTAATGCTCGTTGCCATTGTTAACCTCTATAACTTCTTTGTGATACCAGCACATAGTAATAGTCGCAGAATTGTGGTGTCTTCGAGTTGTACAATATATGGGGGAAGAGGCTGGCAAATTCTTTCATTCAGATACAAAATTGTCCAGTCTCTTTCATAACTTCTCCTTAACTATGTTTTTTTTTTGGTCGTGACTGAACAACACATAATTTGTTGTTACTACTTGAGTATCTTATTTAGAAGTGTGTAAATTACATCATTGTCTATTTATCTCAGTGATTTGGATACACCTTTGGTAATGATGCATGGTTTGTTGAGAACTGCTTGTTTATTGAATTATGCAGATGGGCAATAAGGGTGCTTTTATTCGATTTGAAGCCCCTGATTTGAAGCCAAATATTGTTACGTTTTCTGCAGTGGTCAGTTGCTTTGTTTTAATATATATAGTTTTATCATAGAGGTAGTTTTTTTATGTTGTGGATGTTGAATATTGATTTCTTTGAACTTGCAGCCTCACCCCGACGTGAAGCCAATGGCATATGCAAACAACTTCCTTCGTATGTTCTCATAGTTTATACATCTAAGTGGAAGGGCCAGGCGAAGCTTGTATCATTCTTCACATACTAGTGCTTTGCAAGGCAACGGAGATGAGTTGGTTCATGTTTAGATCATTCAGCTTCCTGAAGTTGTGATATTTTGTTTTTTTAACTTATGCTCTGCTTTTTACCATTTGATAGCATCTCCCGTCATTTTATCCGCCCTAGTCCCAGGTTAAAGAGAGTGGCACGAAAGTTGGTGCCTTTGTAAAATGTGCAAAAACCTTTTCTATGTGCTTATTTAAGTACCATTTTCTTGTTGTTTCAGTCTTTATTAATCTTTCTCATGCGTAGCTCCTAATCCTCGATTCCATCTAATTTCGTATCATGCATGTTCATTTTGGAAATAAACAGCTGAAGGGATTCGTTTTCGGGTAAATGTTTAGTAAAAAATTGAAAATAATATCTAATAGCTGTTGTCCAATGATATATAATGAGAAAAAAGAGTGAAAGCTGAATCAGAATGCAGTTCAACCATAAAAATCACTTGGGATGCATAAAAAACTAACAAAAAAATATTACAACATGGAGTAAGTGAAGTAGATATGAAATAAAAATAAAATGACCCAACTCAGCAATATGATTGATGCCTAGGGCTGGGCATTAGATTACTGAAGTGAAAATAAAAATACGGGGGCGTCGACTCGAGTCGGAAGTGGCAACGACATAGTCGTTTTGAGAGAGAGAGAGGGGCAGTGGCCAGTGAGAGTGACTTCGTATTCAATTCAGCCAAATCGATGGAATTGGGTTTGGGTGAGTGCGAGTCGTCGTTTTTACAAGCAAGCTTAGCAGTATCAGTGTCTTCTCTGTCTTTTTTTTTTATATATTTATTTCCTTTAAATTCATGAATTTTATTTTTATGTTTATGTCGTCGTCATCACCACCACTTATCAATGCTTTCATACACGCTGACTAACCTTTCTTCTTTTTTCAAATTAATATATCAATCTATTTCGCCTCTTTTGTTTCGTTCTAAATAATTGAGCAGAATGTGTTGAGATGTTGAAATTTGTTTCTTGCGATTTAGGTTTTATCTCTGGGTTCAAAAGCAAGCTTGTTAAATGAGGGTTCTGGCTTTGTTCTTTGCAGTTGGTCTGATTACATAGCACAAACGCGAGTGCCCTTCAATGAAAATCTCAAAAAAAATTTAACTATGCCTTTGCTTGTTTCTTTGATCCGATGCCAATGCCGAACAATTACATAGGTGTCAGTCACTCTGCTTTGAAGTTTTCGAGAGAAAGATTTCTTTAATATATATATATATATATATATATAGTGCGTTACAATGATGTTTCTTTGTGTTAATGAGAGCTTATAATTTCTTTATTGCTTGGATGGATTGTGTTAGGTTAGGCTTGGTTTAGCAGCATTTCAAATGGAGATTTCTGAAGCCTGCTGCGGACCAACCAATGGTGTTCTTCCTTTAATGGATACTGATGCAACCAATCCTGGCCCCATTGATCCTTCTGTACTCTACGATCAAGATAACCATGTCTCCTCGGCTATTTGGGAGGGGCAGGTAAATTAAATTAAATTTTACCATCAAAGTAACTTCCAGACCTCATTACCTTGCTGACTGATCATTCATGCCCCTTACATTGTGTTTTAGGAGCGTGGTGTGCTTAGATGCCATGAACACACTTCGAAGCTTGGGGAATGGAGGCTCACGCAAAAGCAGATTGAATTGGTGGAGAAGGCAGGGTTTGGTTATCTAAGACTGCTTCCTTCCATCAGTCTGGACAATCCACTCATTTCTGCACTTGTTGAGAGGTGGAGGAAAGAAACAAACACCTTTCACTTGACGGTTGGAGAACTGACCATAACCCTCAAAGATGTTGCGTTGCTACTTGGTTTGCCGATTGATGGTTTACCTGTTCTGGGCATTACATATACTTCATGCAAATCAGTTTGTGAAAGATATCTAGGTAGAGTACCGGAGGCTGGGTACAAGAGTGGTGGCATGGTAAAACTCAGCTGGCTGAAGGAGTACTTTTCCCAGTGTCCTGAAGATGCTCCATTAGAAGAGGTTGAGCATTACACACGTGCTTACCTTCTCTACCTTGTAGGAAGTACAATATTTTCAACTACTACTGGGAACAAGGTCCCTGTTATGTACCTACCTCTGTTTGAGGATTTCGAGAAAGCTGGAAAGTATGCATGGGGTGCAGCAGCATTGGCCTTTTTGTATAGATCACTAGGGAAAGCATCTCTTAAATCTCAGAGTACCATTAGCGGTTGCTTGACTTTATTACAGGTAAGCTATATCTGAGTTTTCTTTTCTTTCCTTGTTTTCGGGTTGTGCTGGAATGATTGAATTGTCAAACATGACACTGCTAGCTTCCTGTGTGAAGAGTTACCACGATGAGGCTGATCATTCATTTTCCTTTGCAGTGCTGGAGTTATTTTCACCTTAATATTGGTCGACCAAAGTTTTATCAAGAGCCACTCCATGACTGTTTTCCGTTTGTACTTAAGTGGAAGGGGAAACAGAGTACTTCAACAGTGAAACGGGACTTAATTTTTTATCGCAAGGCATTGGACTTGCTAGAGCCGGATGATGTGAGTTCAAAACATGTTCAATTTGATTTCTTTCTGTATGGAAGTATAATGTATGACACATCTGATTGTTGGTTTTTGTGCTAACACGATTTTCCTTATAGGTGGAGTGGCTTCCTTATCAGAATTTGAATAGTACATTATTACCAGAAAGTGTAAGAAATAGCCTGATTTTGGGGAGGTCACAGACGATGTTAATCTGCTTTGACAAGGCAGAAAGACACCTTCCAGATCGTTGCCTACGTCAACAAAATATGCTTCAAGAAATCCCAGAAGATGTGCAACAATGGGAGAGAAAGAGTCGTGGAGTTGACAGTGGTATTGATTTGTCTGAAAAGATGGTATCAGAGCTTAATGAATGGTCTGCTCGTAGGCTTCATATTCTCCAGGGTGGTAATGGTGTTGATGAAAGTGAATACATGTACTGGTATTTGAGAATCACACGTAAGTTTGTGGGAAGGCCAGTGTCCCCCTTGCCTCACATCCAGAGAACAATAAAGTTCAGAACCAAAAAGAAGAGAATGGTAAATCTCTGCTTAGTCAATTGATGTATACTTGCAATAATAACTAACAATCAGTTTTTCTTGTTTTCCTTGATAACAAATTGTAGAATGCTGGCTTAAGAGATATAGCACATATAGCTGATACATTCCTGATAAATGGGTTGGATGCCCAACAGATAGAGTCAATATCAAGGATCAGGGCCATTGCCCATAATTGTTTAGGGGACCAAGTTGAGATTGCATGCCTACCGTCAACCTCGTCACAAACTTGTCAGGGAAAAAGAATCAGGGAAAAGGAGCGTGTTAGAAGGAACACTAATGAAAAACATAATCGGGATGCTTTAAATCAACTTCAAACAATTGGAGATGGTGATGAAACAGAGGGTTATGTTTCTGCTGTTGGGTCTGGGTCTGGGTCTGGTAACATGCAGTTGTGTCACAGTAAGGTTGAATCTAATGAGCCAGTAATTCATCAACCACATGCTAATTTGGGGAAGAGGGTGCGGAGCAAAGAAAGAGAAAAAAGGAAGACAAACCAAAAGCGGAGATGGAAGGACAGTGCAGTACAATGCGATGCAGATAGCGATGAATTGCTTTCTGAATTCTGTAATGCAACCATCAAGGATGATCTGATCCTTTCATCTAACACTGATTGCAAGGATAATCAGTTGTATTATGCAGCACCTGAAGGTGAGATTGCTCAAACATATGATGCTGATATTCGAGTTGATCATGCTCAGCCATTTCATGAAGATGATGAAGATGAAAAAGGGAATCTGTTGTATATAGCTGCGGAAAACAAATCAACTGAGTCAAGTCATTCACAATATGCAAGTGCTCAAATTGAAAAGACAGGATCATATGATGCAGCTAGTCAAAGTGAAAAACCAGAGACATGCCATTCAGCTGGTGAATGTGAAAAAACAGAATGTTCTGTTGTCCTTGAAATGGTGGAGTCCCATCATGCAGCTCATGAAGGTGGAAAACCAGAGGCCAGTCACCCGGTACAAAATTTAGATGACTCAAAGCTTAGCCTTAGAACTCATGAGGTAGATGATTTGAAGATTTCTCCCGCATTTGGCGAGTGCGGTGCACAAACAGCTAAAACAGCTGTAGAAGTTTTTCAAGAGAAATCTTTGCAAACTGTTTTATCAGTTGCACAGCAAATTGATGTGATTGTAGAAGGTACTGTCATCTATTTCTACTGGATTAAGTATTTTGTTTTTGCCACTCTCTTCATTTTACTGCCAAACCTGATTTGTGGCAAAAAATTCTGGAAGTATTTACTTTATGTCAACTGAAATTTTCGTTTTGTTGTGCCAGGGAATGCAAAAGAATCTTAATTTTTCCTAAATGCATCTGATGCTCAAGGTTTGCTGTCTTCCCTAGTTCTCTTTAGCATTGTGGTTTCTACTGCCAAAGTTTTGGCCTTTTTCGCTTGTATATAATCATTTTATTTTATTAGATATTTAGATTAGGTACAGCTGTTTGTATGACATGAACATTTTCAGAAGAGTTGTGAATAGTGCTAATTCTTTACTAACAGCTACCATGTTGTGACTTGTAGATTTTTCTACTTGTATGTTTGGTAAAAATGTTGTGGTCGAAGAGAGTTGGGAGTTCAGCTAATTCTTAACTAACAGTTACGATAGTTAATTTGATTTTGAGCCCCAACGAGATGTCAGTGGAATAGACTGAAGTCATGTTCTATGGCACAGAAGTCATCTCTCATGTTAAATCTCCTTTGATAATCTGGCAAGGACTGAATAGCTGTGCATTCTGATTATCTTATCAACAGCTCTATTTTCATGGTATTATGCAACAATCATACAACTCACGTGAGGAAGTATTCTCGTACTGTTGTCCAGCACACACCTATTTTCTGTTAATCGTATATTGCCAGTATGAGTTGTTGCAGTATACATGCAACGGAGAGGTTGTTAATAATTATAAATGCATGACGATGCTGCTATCAAGTGATAGGCATATTTGTGCAGCTGCCTTTTGATGTATGAGTTGTTGCCTTGTTTATACTCTTAACCTAGTATCAACTTGCAGAAGACATGTAGCTTCAAGATTATTTGCCTCCTCCAACCAGGTCTTATGGAACCCAGATCAGCTCATATGTTTCCTTTTTCTCCATGATAAGTCGAACATGCAAGTTCTTTTGAGCAAGTATTTAATTAAGGATATTTGATTTTTAGCTAGTGCCGTGCAAATGTATAGTATTTGAACATAGCCTAGCTACGTTAAGGACCAAGATAGTTAGGACCATCGGCTCTTTCAGCATACTGCCTTGGGGTTTATTGAATTTGTTTTCCCATTTCTGGTTTTTACTAACAACTTCCTAGTAGAATATTATGCTCTAACATGGAGCAGAAAGAAAAAAAGGAGGCAGATCATCCTGCAGCAGACAAAACCATCAATTAGTGAAGAGAAACAAGAGAACTGACGGGCTGTTTTTGGCACGATGGTTACCGGCACCGCCTACTCAGACATACCCTTTGTAAAAGACATTTTCGATTTTAAAGGCGAGCCCTTAAAGTGACCTCAAACATTTACTCAACTCGTGGTTCTCTTATATTCACGCCCTCGAGCTCAGTGACCAGTAATTGTATCATCACTAACGACTTCCTCTTCCTTTTTTCCTTATTGCTTGGTTAATAATTATAAAACGAAAAAAATATTACTTTTGGTTATGTTAAGTCTGACGTTATTGAATTACTTTACATTCATATATTACTCTTCAGCTGAAATTGAGTAGACAGGTTTCTGTTACCTTTTTTATGCATGGGGGTTGTAGTTCCAAAGCCATATTTGATTGGCATAAATGTATTACAATATAATATTTTACATTTACTTTCTGAGTGTATTGTCTTCTGGTAAGCAAAAACAATTGGGAAGAGGGAATACATATGCACCTGACAAATGTAATATAAAATTGACGAGCTATGGCATTCTAGTCCTTTAATGACGATACTGAGTTACCTTAATTTCATGCACTGGCGTGGTGTCTATCAAAGTGACCACTCAGGCTTAGCAAGTTACCCTACCCTAACGCTTTCCTCAGTCCGTGAGTCCAACGAACATGCAAAATTGACATCACAGATTTTTGTTGATTCTTATCTTTTGTTTCAAATTCACACTCAAATGTCTTAAAGAGTTAATGAGTCATGACCCACTTCTTTATATGATATTCACTATCCCACACATCATGTCAATCAAGTCCCTTCCCAACACACACGCACTTAGTCACCGTATCTCTCTCTCTTCCCCCATGGTTCTGTCTTCCTCAGACGTCAAATGAAGCTTATCACTCATACACAGCTGCTACAAGTGGTACTCAGCATCGGGCCTTCACCATACCTTCTCTCTCTCCTTTCTCCAAAATGTGCTCCAATTCCTCCCTTTCTCTCTCACTTTCTCTCCCCAGTCTGCTTCTTTTGCTTCTCCCATCTTTCTCTTCTGTCTCCTCCATCCATGCAAACAAACTCACACACTCACCATCCGACAGCAAGAATGCATTATCATCCACCAACTACTCAATGCCCTTATCTGAGGCTGAAACCCTTTTCAAGATCATGGATTCCATGTCATCTGATCAAACCTGGAGAGCCTCCTACTCCAAACCATGTGAGTCTGGCTCTATCTGGCCTGGAATTGAGTGCAAGCTGGGACTGGATAATCACCTTCATGTCTCCAGGCTTGACTTTGGTACTCACCCAAATCCAACATGCAAGATTACTGCCACATTTCCATCTCAAATCTTTGATCTTCCTCATCTCGAGTCTATTTTCTTTTTTCACTGCTTCACTCACACCAAAACCGTCCTCTCTGTTTCCAGAAAAGGACTCTCCCACTCTTCACTTCAACAACTTAGTCTCAGATCAAACCTTGCACTTGTTGGTCCAATCCCTCCTCAAATTTCCCTTCTCAAATCCTTAAAAGTTCTCACATTGTCACAGAATCGCCTCACCGGGCACATTCCAGTTGAGATTTTTAGCTTGACCTCTTTACTTCACCTTGATTTGAGCTACAATAAGCTCACTGGCACCATACCAGTTCAATTAGCCAATCTGAATATCCTTGAAGGGCTCGACTTTAGCTACAATTCACTCACTGGCCCCATTCCAGACACAATTGCCCAACTGGGTGTGCTTCGAAAACTTGATCTGAGTTCAAATTCATTGACTGGCCCCATTCCTGATGGCGTACAAAAGCTGGAGTTATTGTCGTTCATGGCTTTGAGTAACAACAATTTAAGTGGGAGGTTTCCAAAAGGATTGGCAAAGTTGCAAAATTTGCAGTACTTCATAATGGATGACAATCCCGTATACGTACCACTACCAGTAGAATTTGGCAAGCTAGTAAAACTACAAGAGCTCAGGCTCTCGAATTCAGGTTACTCAGGCACTATACCACCTACATTTTCGCAACTAGTCAACTTAAGCACTTTGTCACTTCAAAACAACAGATTGACAGGAGAGATCCCAGCAGGCTTTGGCAGCCTGTCTCACATGTATCACCTGAATCTTAGCAGGAATTTGTTGGGTGGAGTTGTGCCTTTTGATACAAGTTTCATGAGGAGGCTTGGTGGGAATTTGGACTTGAGCGGTAATCCAGGCCTATGTTTGAGTCCATCTGAAGCTCATGATATCAAGGTTGAAGTTGGGGTCGGTGTCTGCGGCACCAGCGACAGCAAGAAAGGATCTTTGGTTGAGAAATCTGAAGGCCACCAGCCCCTCACTCTTCCTGTTTTGTGTTCTTGTTGTCAATGCCAACTGCTACTTGTAGCATATGCAATTGTATTCTTTCTTAATTAATCTTTAGTCCACTGATACTTCTTTTCTGGTGTTTCTTCGGATAAATTATTAATCCTATCTGACATAATCAATGACAGTATGACTTCTTAAGGTTTCTAACTCGTGTTCAGTATATTTATATGCTGATCCATACGCGTCTGTCTGATCTGTCAACAGCAGCGTGCACCTCAGTTTGATTTGTCAATATTTGTTACACTAATCTAAAGCCCTATCAGACCAATTACCTTTGAGACGTACATTTTGATAATCCAAAGCTCTCAGCCTCTTTTCTTGTGAATGTTGATATGTATGTGGTCGTTGTATTCATGTAGGTTTAAGGCAAAATGGGGATTGAACTTGAAGGAAGAATGCATCAACTGTTTGTTTATATCGTATAGAGACGAAAATGTTTTATTACACTATGCAAAAGAATCTCAAAGACCGAGGAAATTAAACATCTGTCACTTTCGTTGGAGGACTTGTGCCTTTGTCAATTGACATCACATGGTCACAAAGATTCATTTATAAGGTCTCATGCACTGAAGGAAGGAAGGTGGCCCTTTGGGTTTTGTGGTCCATAGTCCCTTGGAAGAGCTTCAGGTTGATCTGATAGCTGCTTTAAAGACATGACTAGAAAAAGGATAAGTGGTACTGTACAAAAACAGTGTAAATTTTACTATATTATTGACATAAAGAGGGAAAGCAACATTTGGTGCAAAAAAAACGTCAGAGTTTGATAGTTCAGGAAGATGTTAGTATCCAAAGTAAAGTGAAAAGGGGAGAAGAAAAAAGATGGTAAAACTTTGGACTTTTGGGTGAACTTGCATGCTTCACCTTCCTCTTGGATTTTCTTGCAATGGGGTTTGTTCTGAGGTGCCAGAAGAAACTCCACAGTCCACACCCATGTGATTCTGGCGTGGCAACATCAAATATTGTAACTTATAAAACTTGACATTGAAAAGAATGGTAGGGAAAAGAGAGACTGGAGAAAGTACTGACAAAGAAGTGGGGTGGGGTGGGAGAAAGGACAATAGAACAGAGTTTGATGAAACAAGACCATGCCCATGCACATGTCCACGAGAGACAGACAGCACTGTCTTGTAAGCCAAAGGAAAGGACAGTTGAGTTTACGAAGAAATTGGATGTGAATTGGATTTCCATTTCCATTTCACGCTTACAGTACTACTTCACCTTTGTTAGTATACAACAGTATTTCTAGGGTTTTTACAACCACATAAGCACAAGCCTTCAAATGGCACTGCCACTGCCACTGCCACTGCCACTGCCACCCAATTTATTCATAAACTACCCACTACTTCGAAAATGGATTCAACCCTTTTATCTAACACTCCCTCCCCCTCCAAATTAGTCCTACGATGTCAGCCGCCGTGCGATTCTGATTCAACAAAACTGAAAAATAAAAGGGAGGACATGACATTGGATTCACAAACCAAACCTCAAATGGCAGCCGAATGAGAATGGGTTAGTTTGCTCAAATTGGCCTAAACAGAAACAATCGTGAAAAGAGGGGACAGTACATGTACGGACTTGTGGAATGAAAAAGGGGCCTACTAAGTACGGACCACCTGTTAACACGTTAATACAAGCTGATGATGTAGTGTGTATATCATTGCAGTAAAGCCTAGCAACAAATTAGAGAGACGCTACAGGCAGAGGAGAGCAGACCAGAAGGATTGATTGGCCTTTTGCTTATCACCAATCACTAGCTTCAGTTGGTGACACAAACAGTTTCCATAGAGTAACTAGCTTCGTGTTGAAAAGATTAATCAGGTTTAGTCTCCAAATATGTTCTTTGTGTTTGACTTGTTAGATTCTTAAATATGTTGACAATGAATATAAATTACAACCATAAATTATATTTATAATTAGATAAATTAAACTCTTTTTAACTCATTTTTAATTATCTAAATAAACAATTTATATCTTTAGAACAAGATTTGTGTTTAATAATGTATTATGACTATCCAAATATTTAAAAATGTCAAAGTAATTTTTGATTAACCTTTTTGTGAATTTTTTATATATAATTCAATCATTTTATCATACAATGTTCTGATCAGACATAGAGCATTAAATTAATGTCAACTCTATTTGAGTCTGATCATATTAGTTCTATATTATTAGTAAGTAATTCTATTAATGACATTTGTAAATTATTTTATAAAGTGTTATTGTAAAGATTTACCAAATCAATACTAATTAAAAACAATGGAACATTCTCCATAATTATTTAGGGTGATGAATCATATATTGATCACTCAACTTCTCTCATGTAATTTATGTTATATTCAATGACTACCAATTAAACTACCCCTGGCTTTAATAGGCCATAAGTAACATTAAAATAAAGCATTCTCTATATAAGATATTTTAGACATCTCAAGTCAAAGAATTATTCATACAATCATCAAAATGAGAATTTTCATAAATGTACAAGTAACATTTCCAATGGATTTCTTATATGAGTTCGGCTAAATGAACTTGTTTTCTAACAAGTACCCATATATTTGTTTAAATGTCTTTATACTTTAGTCTATGAGATTGATTACTTCCCTCATAAAGAAGACCAAAATATGTTCTACTCTTTTTACTCTCTATTAATGTCCAATCGAATAAAATAATAACTAAAAATAATTATATAAATGCAATATGAATCTCATAAGTATGGTCTCATTGTAACTTTATTTATAATACATTGATCTCATGGGATTTATCATATACATCTAAATATGTATATAATAAAGAATGTCTTTAAGAAATTATATTACTAAACTAGCTACAACCAATTGATAAACTATAAGACATAATCCAACTCTTTTCTCAATAGTCTCAAATGCATATCCTCTACCATTACATTACATTTCAACCAAGAAAAGGAACAAGGACACTAAAAATTAAGGAGTTGAACTTGAAGCTGAAAAATGTGGGTTTAATGCTTAACCTTCAATTTGAAAAGAAGACGCTAATATTTCTACTAGAAACTGTTATTATAGTTAAAATGAATATATATTATCAATTAGAAAGACATAAGGTTTACTTTGTTGATATTACTATTAATTACTAACTTGTCTTTTCCCCCTACAAAGCCAAATCTCAATGTCATTATAAAAATAATGAGGTTCATTGTTATATGTTAATGTTGTTTAATGATCATTATACTAATTTCTATTTATCCATTTTTTTCTACTAATATCAAAATACATTAATTATGGGGCCGGGTTATCACTACATATAAACCCTCCTTATTTCAATGATTAAGATGCCAAAAATAAAGTATTATATATTAAAATAAGGCCTAAATGTTGAGTTAATTAATTATATTTAAGTATGATTAGTAATTAAATGGTTAAATAATTATAATTATTGACTTGATTATATGATGGATATACCAAATTAAATTAAAAAGGATATAAATTGGTCTTTTTCTTATCCAATTAACAAATGCAAATTAAATCATCCATTGAAATATATATATCTACAAATAACAACGGCCGGGTTAAAGATCAACAAGAAATCAACTCAGTTACGTTCAAGGGCTTGAAACACATCAGTTATGTTAAATTCTTCATGTATGTACATATTACTAAAATTATGTGTTCAAGATTCTATGACTAATGCTTTGTTTGGGCTCTAAAATGAAGTTTTAAATATATATATATATGATACCATACTAGAGCAGTTTGTCTTTAAACATAGAATTTCATTAATGCTTATATGTTAATTTTCAGGCTAAAAAATCTTGGTTTTTTAAATTACTCCACCATAGTTGAATGCTCTTTTGTTTTTGTTTTCTTCAATTCTTTGAGAAATTTTTGGTTCAAACTGATGACATAAAACTCTTATTAATTTTTAGAAGAGAAAAGAAACTCCTCTAAAATCACGTACTAGATCTATTGGGAGGAGTCAAAGGTCAAAGATGAGTCCTAATATAATAAAGGTTGAAAATGACTTGTAAAATTATAGTTCTACCCTTATTTAAATAATTACACTCGTGCATATTTATAATTTTGTCATTGTTAAGTTTTATATATATATAGTATTGCTGCTGAATAATTATAATCATGTCACTGTTAAATATTTACAATTTTAATTTGTCATTTTTTAATATTTATAGTTATAGTTATATCCTTACTTATAAATTTACAACTTTGCCCCTGTATATAAATTTATTTTTGCCACTAAAAATCTGAAAAAAAAAATACACTATACTTTTCTCCCTTTAAATGTAGTAGGAGAAAAATTTTAAATAATTTGTAGTAAATCATGCAATGAGAAGATAATCTTTAAGAAGAGCATGCAATTATCAAGTTTTCAATACAAATGCATAATAATAAAGCAAGATTTATTATTTATACATAAGTTTTATAATTATTATTTATTAGTCACCAAAGTGGGTAAACTATGTTGACGTGCATGAATAAATAAAAAGTCAATTATCCATATTATTTAAGGAAATGTCTGTGTAAAGTAAGTGATAGATTGTAATTCTTAGAGCTTTGTGATTCACCTAAAATGTGAATTAAATTGTACAAGAAAGAAAACGTAATGAGAGTAAATCAATATTTTTAATCAAATACTTTTGTAAAGATAATGAAAATATATTTTTATTAGGAATATTTATTTAATTATAATTGACATTCAAATTTTGGTTTTATATTGTAATATACACCTAAAGGAAAAATATTATATATTTTTAATTGCTTATTTTAGTCTCTAAATAAAAAACTTTTGTAGCTATTTCTATTCATTTGCAAGCTTCATATGTTACTCTTTTCAATAATTTGAATTTTTCTAGATGGTGTGAATAAGTCAATTTTTAAGTAAGTGCTTTAAAACTAGGGATGACGATAGGCTGGGCATGGGCCTGGGCAGGCTTGAACACAGACCTAGGACACACGGCTCGAGCCCAAGCTCAAGTCCGATTGGACTTAGGCGACCCGAAGCTCGATCGAGCCCAAATTGACTCGAACTTTTTTAAAAAAATTAAAATTAAAAAAACAATGTCATTTTTCTACAAAAACCCAGTTCGGTACCAGACTTCGAGCCTAACCTAGGCTACTTTGCAAAGCTTATTTAAAACTTGACTTGACATTATTAGACGGTCAACCCCTTACTGTTGCGAATACAAGTAGTAAGGGAAAGGAGTCATACCGTAAGGCATGAGAACACTCTTAATAAATTAAACATGATGTATATGCGGATGACTATTACTAACAATATTAAGACAACTATTCTAAAATTTTAAAATGCAATATAATATGTAAAGCTTGTGGAAGATCATTTTTGTTTTGGGTAACATTGCAACAAGGTTAGGTTATAGACACTCAAAATGATAATGGATTCTCTTTTATGGTACAATTTATTTTAAACTTACTATCTCTTAAGTATAGACCTTTTTAAATTAACTACAACATTATGAAGAAAAATGAGATGTTAATAAATTGTCTAATAAGATTATTCATGAGGAAGCAAGACTAGAAAAATAAAGGAGTCATTCCATTAATCTAGTGCATTAAGAAGCTAATAAAGAACTAAAAGTAAATGTCAACAAGTTTATGAAGAAGTCACATACTGATGTTACACAAGCAAGTCAAAAAGAATCACATGGTAGACAAATGTAAATTGTGTAAAAAAATGTTAGACATTGGTAGAAAGATTAACTAAAATATAAAGTTATATTAAAAAATAAAGGAATTTCATAGGATCCAAATTATAAACTTAAATGAGAATTTTCTCTTTATGGAAAATCATATAAAGGCTTCAACTAAAGGCACAGGAACTTATCATTTGATCTTAAGTTTTGGCCACTACGTATATCTTCTAAAAAATCTTTATAATATACCTTTAATTTTTAAGAACTTAATTTTTTGTTTTAAAGCTTGATTTATTAGGTTTAAAGGACATTTTGGACATATTTGTTTTAATTTATTTAACAACACTTTATTTATTATTTTTATTATTCTTATTAATGATTTATAACATTAAAACTTGATAATAAATTTCCTAAATCTTTGATTATTATTTATGGTAATGTTGGAATCAGATATAATGCATTAGGTAAAGCTTATTTGTGACATAAATGTTTAGGTCATTTATCCAAAGGAAGGTTGAAATGATTAGGAAAGAATGAGACTCTTCCATCTAGGCTTTACTGATCTAAGTTTATGTGTCTATTGCATTAAGAGAAACGAAACCAAACATAATAAGAAAGGAACCATAAAAAACACTTAACTTCTTGAGATAATATGTATCAATGTTTGTGGACCTTTTATGCTCTATCTTTTGGTGCAAAAATAATAATTCATTACCTTTATTAATGACTTCTTACAATAAGGTTATGTAAATTATTTAAGCAAAAATCTCAAGTAGTGCATGCCTTTGAGGTATATATAATTGAGGTTGAAAGACAATTAGAAAAAATGTAAAAATTGTAAGATATGATAAAGGGATTCAAAATATTGGAAACATAAAGGAAAATTTGCTAGGTGTATTTAGAAAGTTTCTTCAAAGATATGACATATATGCATTATATATTAAGTCAAACACTCCTCAATAAAATAGTGTGGAAGAAAGGCATAATAAGAAATTAATGAATATAGTTAGGACTATGATGAATAATTCTTCACTACCTAATTCTTTATAGATTTTTACTTTTAAAACTATTGTATATTTATTGAACAAGGTCCCTTGTAAGATAGTTCCAAAAACTCCTCTTGAATTATGGTGCATATTTAGGTTTGGCTAATAGAGGCAAACATCTATATCACTACAAGAAAAATCATAATTTGCGACAAACCAATACCGACGGTATTGAGAACCGTTGGAAATACCGACCGAAACAATCGTTAGGTCGGAGAAGTTGGCTGACAGT
>JANZLH020000022.1:2047878-2060710 GCA_026770325.2 Erythroxylum fimbriatum | reverse complement strand
ATACAGGAAGTTCCTGTATAAACGATAGAGGAAGTATATATATATATATATGTTATTTTTTAAAATCTTGGGGGGCCCAGTGCCCCACTGGGTCCCAAATGCCTCCGTCTATGTATATAAGGCACTGTTTCGCTCTGATACAGGTATGATAATACAACCCTAGCTTCCTCTACTCCTGAAAAACACCAAACCCTTCCTCCTAAACTAACTTGAGCGTCGGAGGGGCCTGCCGGCAATCAACCCCTGGCGAGCCTTATCTGTTTTGCAGGTTTTCTATAACTGAAGTCAATCGAGATCATGGATCCAAGTTGCAACGTCCAATCTCAACAGGAACTGGCTGAACCACTACCTGAGTCTATTAAGATTTGCTAAGCTTTCTTGCCTACATAACTAGTGACTCTCACAGAGACATATCTCTTATTCCTATTGAATGCATTTACTAAGATTACAAGATCATAATTACTCACATCATACCCTACAACCATATTTTCATCAGACTCCCCATGAATCATACCCCTCCTTATCATCTAAACCAACTTCTACAAAGAATAATTGAGTCTTCCTATTAACACTTTTATACCCCTTTAGCATATATTGTTGGTGTATTTCTCTGCCTTCTTAGTTGCTGATAAGAACTTGTAGGTTAATTGGAGGCAGGGTAATGGCTTTGGTGGTTTTTTGATATGGGTTTATTTTGAGAGATGAAGGTGGAATGGGTAAAAATGATTTTATGTTTGAGCATAGTTGTGTTTGAGTGATCCTATGTTGGTTATTAATAGGGTTGAGATATCGTTTGGATGGCATTTTAAGGGTTGAAATAGTTTTTCTGTAAGATGGCTTATTCAATTGCAGCAGCCCAAGTTATTGGGTTAAAGGCTTTGACAAATGGTTTGAGGGTTAGTTTTAACCCACCACTGAAACTATCCATAAAATAATTAGCCGACATATATATATATATATATATATATATTAGTAGTGCTGTCCACTTCCTAGCTGTTGCTCGTCACTTTCTTCTTCCTTCGTTCTAAAGATGTAAGTATCAGTTTGAGATCAAAATCGAATCGAATCGAATCGAATCCCAAAGAATGGCCGCACAAGAAATCTCAGTTCATCAGTTGGCACAGTGCATCACTTGCCACGCTTGGAGTCCTGATCACTCTAGTTAGTAGAAT
This sequence comes from Erythroxylum fimbriatum, assembly GCA_026770325.2. Taxonomy (NCBI): domain Eukaryota; kingdom Viridiplantae; phylum Streptophyta; class Magnoliopsida; order Malpighiales; family Erythroxylaceae; genus Erythroxylum; species Erythroxylum fimbriatum. The sequence goes on along the minus strand of JANZLH020000022.1, from coordinate 2,059,538 downwards.
TAATCCTTCTTTTCTCTTGATTTCTTATTCCTTTTCTCAACGAAATCTAATTATTCTATTGTTTCTTTGAGTGCAGTGATTGCGCTTTGTCCCAATAACAATGAGGTTCACATCTATAAATTATCTCCTGATCGCAACAACTGGGAAAAGCTTCATGTTTTGCAGAAGGTCTGAATTTAATTTTAAAAAAAGTTTCTTTCTTTCTATGTTTCTTTCTTTTTAATTTGCTTTCAGAACGTCTAATTTATCTAAAATTTCATATCACATAGCATGATCAACTTGTATCTGGGATAGATTGGAGTTTAAGAACCAACAGAATTGTTACCGCTTCTCATGATAGGAATTCGTGAGTACCCTAATCATTTTCCAAGCTTTTTTATTCTTCACAATTTTGCTGTGCAAAAATGAAAGCTTTTGTCCGAAGTTGGTTGAATACCTTAATAATTTTGTTGCTTTCTTACAAGATACGTTTGGAACTACGAAGGGTCAGAGTGGGTACCAACCCTTGTTATTCTCAGGCTCAACCGCGCTGCTCTTTGCGTGCAGTGGAGTCCAAAAGGTGATGAACCGCATGTTGTTTAAATACACTACGGTTTCTTTTTTAAATTTTTTACTCGCTTCATTTTATACAGAGACTTTAACCATTTACTGATTTCAGTATTGAAAACAATAACCATGGGTATCCACTGCGAATACATACTGCAAGTTTCAACTTCTCTCACTGGTTTCTTTTATACGACTTTAGAACTTGATTAATGCTATAATGCTCCTGGTTTTGACTTTATTTGGTGGCTACTTATGAATTTGTACAAAAACTATCAAAAGCTGAATCTTGTTTTGAGGGTTTCTTTCTTCCTACTCTAAGAGCTGTCTAGGATGTATATGAAGTTAGAACATGATGCTCACTTGTGTGTCATCTGTTTGTGGGATGTTTTCTGCTTCTGTTGTTATAACAAATTTATTGGAGATTTGACTGACAAAATGCAAAATACTTCCATTTTGTATATGATTCTATTCCCAGAGAACAAGTTTGCTGTTGGAAGTGGAGCTAAAACTGTCTGTATATGCTACTACGAGCAAGACAACAACTGGTAATCCCACAATTATGGATCCTCTAAATTGTTGATGCTATCTAGATTTTAGGAAATTTTGATGCCTGAGAAACTGCATTAGTTTTTCAAATGCCAAATTGATGGTGTTCATTTTTTGCCTATTAATTTCTGCGAGAACTGTTAACTTTGAATTTTCAAATTAACAATTCATTTGATACTGTTAAAGAAGATGATTCACAATTTATCAAGGAACTTACCATTTATGTGGCAACAATCTGTTATTAGGTTGGTCATTTTCATCATAATACTCTTTCTGCAGTTTCTTCCAGTTTTCATACAAATCAAGTGTCTCCATGTTTAGAATGTTAAGGTCTATTTTTACAATGGGAAGTTTTTGATTGTTTCAGCTAATTTGTATACTATTTCCTTCTACAGGTGGGTCAGTAAACTTATCAGGAAAAAACATGAATCGTCAGTGACAAGTGTTGCATGGCATCCTAATAATGTCTGTAATTATATTCCTCATCGAAAGCGTGGTTTTTTTTTTTTAATCTCATTCTTTGAAAGATTCAAGGTAGTGATTGCATTATGGCCAAGTAATAACTGGGGTAATAAACAGATAGTATAAGCTGTTATTAGCAATGGACTACTTTTGGGTGATAATGGCATCTTATCAAGTTGCGGCCAGTGCCTTTACTGGTTCTGTGAGGATTGACGCAAGGAAATGTGGGAATTAATATTTAGTCTAAAACATAGTTGGTTAATCTCCTTGCAGCCAGCAAAAGGGACTGGCAGAGATTGAGTGCCTATTACTGGTCAAATGAGATTATTCCCAAAGCTGGTGAAACTTATCAGGAGTATCATAAACTGTATTATTGAGAAACTTTAGTATGTTTCAGAGGATAACACAAGACCGAAATATTATCCTAAATTTTATTGTTTAGCCTTCTTATTTTGGTGATGTAGGACATATACATTATAGTAGCAGATTAGAGGAAGAAACTGAGGAATTGAGAGAGGCTGAGTGAGAAACAAGTAAGATTAAGAGAGAAACAGAGGAATGGTAGAAGAACTAAGTGGAGAAAGAGATAGTTAGGAACAGAATCAAGAAGGAAAGTTTAATAGAAGAGAGGAAATTATGTTGCACTTGTAGTTTAACTGTTGATATTTTGAGATGCTAGAAGCAGTTCAGTTCGGACTTATTGTCTGTCTATAATTTACAGATTCTTCTTGCAACAACATCAACTGATGGAAAATGTAGAGTTTTTTCCACATTTATTAAAGGGGTTGATACGAGGTATTCTTTATTCTTTTTTTTCTTCTATTTTTGTTTCCTGGATCTAAACAATGCTCTATCTTGCTAATGATTCAGGGATTCAAAAGCAGGCTCTTCTTCAGACTCAAGATTTGGAGAGGTTTGATTCAACCGCAGAAGTCCTGATTTTGTGTTGTTCACCTTGTAAAATTAGGAATAAACCACATTTGAGTAACTGAATTTTGATGCATGCCTGTCCTATGGCACTCAGATGTTGGTTAATGCTGCGTAAATTAAACTTTAAATGATTGTTCTTTTCAATCTTTCATTTGTTAAGATCACGGTTTTGACTATGGAGTTTCTTTCTTCTCGTTAACACTTTTTCGCTACTGGCCATAGTATATATACAACCTCTATCAGCCTTAATGACATGGCCACATAATCTTGTGAACAGCAAATTGTCCAGCTTGATCTTTCAATTTCCTGGGCATTTGGTGTGAAGTGGTCACCAAGTGGCAATACCTTAGCTTATGCAGGTGAGAAGTGTTTCTATCATTTAATCGATCATAAGCTTGCCACTAAATGCTAGTAATGGCGTGCTAAATATTACTTTAATTTCAATTTATTCATTCGCTTTTTTACCTTTCATCATAATTCAGCATTAGACTCAACTGTTTATGCAGCCATCATTTGGAAAAATTCATAGTACTCTTTAACTCATGATTGCCAGTTTGTATCTCTTATGGTATTAACATCAAAGTCATATATATGGTAGTTGATTTGTTGTGATTTATTTTGTAAATTTACAGGTCACAATTCGATGATATACTTTGTTGATGATGTTGGCCCAACTCCATTGGCCCAAAATGTCGCATTTCGTGATTTACCTCTTCGTGATGTGGGTCAGCATCCATTCTTGTTTTATCTTTGAAGTTCTTACTATTTCTTTAATGCTTATGTAACTCTGTCACTAACTAGAGTGCTTATTTATCATATTGACTCTCAGGTGTTATTTGTTTCTGAGAAGATGGTCATTGGCGTTGGATTTGACTGCAGCCCTATGGTTTTTGCTGCAGATGAAAGAGGAATATGGTATATAAGATCTTGGAGAAAATTTTGAGGGGTTTTCAGAAGTTGAATATTGCTTTATGTGCGGAAATAATTTCCATAATCTTAAATTGCAACATATTTCATACCCTAAATGCACAAATGGACTGGTTTGTTTGAGTGATCTGCAGTTCACTGGCAATGTCGTAAAAGCGATCTGTCATTTTCATTTTGGTTTCTTTTTAAAATTCATGTAGGAGCTTTATCAAGTATCTTGGAGAAAGAAGGTCTTCCCTTTCAGGTTCAAAACATGGCTCACAGGTATTTGACTAAACTAGGTGAATCTAGCCTCATTCTTGAAATACTTCAATTCTACATGGATTTCTCCATTTGAGGGTTCAGTGCATTGTAATGGGGATTGTTTTATGCTCCAAGCAAAATTGTAGAATATTATAACGATGCCACAGCTGAAACTAGCGTAAAATGCTACCGTTGTGTTTACACTAGCTTTTACGAAAATAAGAAAAATCAGTTTTGCTCATCCTGTCAAATTTGGTACGAGGAGTCAGTATGACATGATGAAAAGAATCTTGACCTCGAAGCTTAGAAAGGATTCTTTATTAATTTTGTGGTTTAAGTGACTTTTTCACTGTGTTTTAACAGATTTCTGGAGCATTTGGAAAGTTTTATGGTCAATCAAAGCATGGAGCAAGCAATGATGCTCTTGAACCTTCAAGATCACGTGGAGGTGTTCATGAAAATTGTATAACGTAAGCTGTTGTCATCTATTTCATGCCATTATTAATTATTCTTATGATCCACATTCTGGTAGCTCAATCTTCAAAATTTTCTTGTCTACTCTAATCTTCGTGTTCATTTCTAATCATTTATCACATGGAATGTAAAGTGGGTGGGCATTAGGTTAGAATAAGGTTTCAGGTTTTAAACATGAATGTGTAATTCAATGTTCTGTTTGAAACTGTAGTTGCATTGTTCCTCTTAAGGAGGGCGGGAGTTCTAGAATAAGGCGCTTCAGCACATCAGGTAAGTTTAACCAAATTGGACGTTTAAGCATGAACATACTTTGGTTTTTGGTTCATTTAAGTATGAGGCTTGTCTTGATACTGTATATGAACATTCTTGATGGCCACAGGATTAGATGGAAGAGTGGTGATTTGGGATTTGGAGAACCAGGACGATCTATCCCAATATCTATAGGCAGCTACTCGTATAAAATATTTACCTTTGGCCCTATATGATAACGTCTATGAGCAAAATGATTTGACATTGAAATGCATGTTGTGAATGCCCATGAGCGAGTACTAGTTGTTTGTTCCAACATTTGACTTCACTTTAATGATAATTTTATATGAGGCAACAAATTGTGGTAAGGCAAGGCTATTATAAATCATGTTCTATTTATCGAGAGATTGGAAAGAAACTTCATTTTGGCCGTCCACTAGGTTCAGTGGCCAGTCTATTTCTACTAGCTATGTATAGGCTAGCTTGTATCAACTTTTGACTCCCAAAACTTTAGAGTCATCAGGTTTAGTGCTTCTCCACTCTACAAGAGGCTTGAGTAAAAGAAGACGGAAGAGGGAAGGTCGGATTGTAATCAAGGTTGGTTATCTGTGTGGTTGTGAACTAATTGAAATGAAGATCAGTGACTTGTTCGCTGCAGTTTGTTCTACAGAGAACACCGTATCAATAATATATTTTCTGCAATTCATCTCAACTGATAAACCTTACGTCAAGATTAATGTATGCTTGCTTGATTACATTGTTGCATGCAAAACCAATGAAATATTCATTTCAGACATAAGATAGTAATTATTATTCATTATTTCAACTGATAAAAAATATATAGAATATGAATAATACATAATTGAATCCTCAAGACTTCTCGCTTGAAATAATTTCAACAGTATGAATCCTGAATTCTATAAAATATGAGTATACAAGAACTGGCAAGGTAATCATATAGCCAATCTGAATGGAAATAATGAATATGCATGCATTTACGTTAATACGGAAGGAATTTGCTTACTGGTTAAGTTTTGGACAATCAGAGGCTTGCTTTTTATGAACCAACAATGTTATAGAAGGAGCATGTGTCTTCACAATCCAAAAGCCACGACTCCAAGTTCTTGTATGCTATCAACAGCTTATTTTTGTCGCCTTGATGATGGCCAACGTCGACCGAGGCTGAACCTGCTGCCGCAATCATGTGATTATCAAAGCAAAAACTTTCAGGTTCTGCAGGTTGCTGATGATGATCATGATCGTATGTAGTACTACTACTACCAGAAACTGGGGGAGAGATGATGTGGTCGACTTCTGTGCTTCCGTTGCCGGTGAGCTCTTGAACAAGCTTCTTGAAGCTTGAACTGTCGGTGATGTACACCTGGGGACGTAAGACATTTATCAAACAGCTGCTGACTCGAATCTTCTCATGCTTAAATATCTTATGCGAAGATCGACTCACTTTCTTTTTCATTTTCTCCTGTAACGTACTCACCAGAAATGATATATGAATGAATTAATATATGCCCAACTATCTTATATGTATCCCACTTCCTATTAATCTACGAAAAGCCGCATCTTGATTATAACTGTCAACAGTTTCGTCTGAAAGTGCCCATCTCCGTCCAAATCGAAGAAAACGTTCAATGCATTAATCAGGAATAGTGTTAAAATCCTGTTTATGTTTTGAAGTCAGCATTTATATATAAAATAAAAAATTGCCAGCCAAATAATAATTAAGGGAACTAAAAGACAACTGAATTGACAAGGACTAGATGAAACCCATTACTTGGAAGTGTCTCAACTTCAACACCTTCCCATGGAGGAAGCTTCGTCTTTTCTTGATATGGCATTTGCACATGTTCTCTTAACATGTTACTTTCTTTATCGAGGTTGTTACCATAGGCCAAAACATTTGCAAGTAAATTAAGTATTTCAGACATGTTATGCGGCACATCAAAGTTTTTCACTCACTCAGGAGTCATGCTAGTAGTTGCTCGGACTCAGATCCAGACTACTAGTAGATTTTGTTGTATCAAGTCCTTCAGGATTTATGCTTCTTTACACATTAACATATCAACATACATCTCTTTTAAAACTATTTTAGTTTTGGCCTAAATCCCTAATGTTTAGCTTAGGGACCAGGGCAATACATATGTAAAGCACATAATGATGGTACTCGATCTGAGGATAATCAGATTGACTACTAATTATAAATTAAACACCTTTTTTTTTTCTTTCCCCTCAGCAGCCTTCCTCTTCACTTGAATAAATCCATGAACTCATGCCTGGCTCCTATGTTTAAGAAGTTCAGTATTTCTATATTCCTATAAATGTCGCTGATTTAACTAAGTTGCCTTCCAAGTTTGTATAAGGTGACTAAACATTTAAAAGATACTTATTCAATCAAGGGTGATTCTAATCGATGTTTTGATAATAATAAAATATAGGTGTTACTAATAAGTTTATTATTTTACCTATATTTTATTATTTTGATGAAAAACAATAAAAGAACAAGATATATACATAACCTCATGAAAATATTTTATGAAGATAATAAAGAAAAAGTTGAAGTTTGCAAATGTTGAAGAGAAGATCAATTCAAAAATAAAAGAAAAATGAGATATATTAAGGTCATTTTAATTTGTAATGTTAATTGTAATCTTACATTGTTACTTTAGTAATCTTAAAGGCTCGTCATACTTAAATATTTCATCTTATTTTATTACATGAGTCTTTTTATTTATCAAGAGGTATTGAAACTTTTGCCCTTAAGAGAAAAACCTTTTGATCTTTCAAATGTTCTTTTAAAAGCATTTTAGAAGTTGTTTTTAATTATAATGGCATTAAACAAATTAAGTTTAACCATTTAAAGTTGTTAAATCATGTTTTTGGAAGAATTGGTTGACTGATGTATGCTAGTGGTCGATTAATGTAACTTAAATAAGTAACAGATGAGTTTGTTGACACATTGATCGACCAATTTGTCCCCTAGAAGCTAAATATAGTGATATGGTTAACTAATGTGTCTCTAAGGACACATGGGTAGACCAATATGTCCTACTATTCGACCAATATCTCAATGGTTAGTGGATTTATATATTTAATGCACACTGATCGACTAATGTGCTAGACTAATCGATTGATGTGTTATACTAATCGACCAATAGTTTGTAACTAGCCATTGTAAAGGTTAATTTTTGGCTTCAACAAGTAGTAGAGGGTCCCAAAAGCTTATCAATGTATATTTTCTCATTAATTCTTTTATGTTAAAGTATTTGAATGTCTTATACACCTATCAAGTATTTGAGCACCATTGTCTCATATTTGTGTGAGTGAATTGGTTTTATCAAACTGATAAACTAAGATATTTTAAGTTATGAGCTTTTGTTTGGGGTTTTGTATATTGTACTTAGTGTGTTTCAAAAGGTATTGAGGTTCCTTTCACCTTAGAGGAAGATTGTAAAAAGGTTCTTCTTTATTGAGAAAAGGTTGTTCAAAAGGTTATTCTTCTCTTGAAAGAAGCGTTATAGTAGAATTTTAAGAAGAGTCTTATGAGTTGATGGAAGCAAGGGGTAGTTGTTAAACCACTATAAATCAGTTGTATTTCTCTTCTCTTACACTTTTTTATATTATTGCTTAAGTGTGTTATAGAAACTCCTATTACTTTATACCGTATTTTTTTCTTTTATAATTTGTTCTCATTAACACAACAAGTTACTAAATATTTTATAAAAATTTATCAATACCCAATTCACCCATATTTTGGGTGCCATTAGGGATTACCAGATAGTATCAAAGTAGATTTGCTTAGCTACATTTCAAATAAAATCCTATAGCAAAGATCATATCATCATTAAACCAAGGGGGCAAACTATTGGTAGAACACCTTTATTTAATAGAAACGATTACCTCTATTAAAAAACTAGGATGAAATTTTTATTAAGACTAAAAGTATAACCCTTAGGGATAGAATTTCAAACAAGCTACTTATACTTATGAAAATTGTCGATAACAAAAAGGTTCCTAAATTAAAGGAAGAATGAGAACTTTAAGATAAGAGATTAATTTCTTTGAATAGTAGGTTTGTATACATCTTATTTTGTATATTAAACAGAAAAAAATTTCAATAGTCTTTATGTGTAAAATGAATTATGATATTTGACATATATTAGAAATTACCTATAAGGGCACAAATCAAGTTAAGGAGAGAAAAGTGGACATTAATATGAACTTTTCAAATGAAGCTTAATGAAAGTATTTCTAGCATGTATACAAGGTTCAATGATATTATTATTGCTTTTAAAGATCTTGGGAAGACCTATACTAATATTGAAATGATAAGAAAGTTGATTAGATCACTTTTGAGAACATGAGAAGCCAAAATAATGCTTATTCAAGACACCAAAGATTTGACATTACTACCATTAGTGAAGCTTATTGAAACTTCAAAAGGCTTAAGAAAAGACTTGCAAAGAAAATGGACTTACCTTTCAAAATATCGAAGGAAGAATTAAGTGAAGAAGAATAAACACCTATAAATGGAAGTGATCATGAATATTTCACTAAGAAACTCAAGATGTTTTTAAAGAAGAACTTCACAAAAAAAAGGCTTCAAAGAAAATAAGATTGATTCAAAATGTAAATTTAAAATGTAAAATTTCCAATATTATCTAATTTGAGTATAAGAAGCCTAAAGACATAAGGTTTCAATGTCCTCTCCTCAAAACCAATAAAATTCTATAGGAAATGAAAAAAAAGAAAAAAAGAAATGAAAGATCTTAAAGCATCAATTTGGGATGATTCAAACAAATATGAAAGTGAGTACACAGAAGGAGAGATAGCCTAAACATGCCTCATAGTTGAAAATGATGATTAGATAACATCGAACTCTAATTCTTATGATACAGATATGATGATTGAAGGCTCAGAGATCATAAGTATTCAAAACAAGAAGTTATCTTCAAAACTTAAGGAAATCTAAAAATAGTTAGATGCAAACAAGAATGAGAATGAGATGATGATAAATGAATTGCATAATATTGAGGCATATAAGAAAGTGATTGATAAGGATACATTAAATACATTAAAACATGAAAATGAGACATTAAAAGAGGGAAACAAATGTTCTCAAAGAATCATTATTTAAGTTCACTAAAGGGAGTGAAAAATTAGAAACTATTCTAAGAGTCTAAGAAGGTGTAAATATTAGCCATGAAATAAGGTATAATTATATAAGTGAATCTCAATTTACGTTTGTCAAAGGAAAATATTTGCATAGTGAATAATCATTGTCTAATATGAAAAATAAGTATGGAGCTCCCTCCGACAGATTAGTACCAACATCTCTAATCCGTGGCTCGTTTGTGGCGATTTCAATTCCACTCTCTATGCTGCTGAAGCTCAAGGTACGTAGTATCAGTCTCAAGTCTTCCTTGACTGACTTGTGGAAGTGCATAGAGCATGTATGGTTAACCGACTTCTTTGGACACTTCTTCACCTGATCAAACAAATAACAGGTTCGATGGTACATCTGGAAAAAACTAAACAGAGCTCTTGTTAACGAGCTATGGCTTCAACACTTTCCCAATAACCTGACTACTTTTCTGGATCCTTTGTTTTCGGATCATATGCCCATCATTATGTTGAAGCTGTCTTTACCTGTTGCTAAACACCACCCTTTCAGATTCAATAACTTTCTGGTTCAGGATCCTGGGTTTGCTATTGCTTGCGGAGTAGGTGTTCTTTACAATATCAGAGGGACAAAACAATATTGTTGTATTCAGAAGTAAAGGTTATTAAACAACAGCTGAAGCTTCTTAACTCTTCTAAGCGGCCTACTGCTGAAACCATTACAAAGACCCGATTGGAGTTGACAAGACTTCAATCCTTATCATCCTCCCACCTAGACAGACAATATCTTATTGATTAGGAGAAGCTGGTCCTTTCTAATTACCTTCAAGCAATCAATAATCACTCCTCTCTATTGCATCAGAGATCTCAGGTTAATTGGCTGAAGGATGGCGATAGTTGTACCCAATTCTTTTTCCATTCCATTCTAGCCCGAAAGAACCACAACAAAATCTTTTCCATCTCTTCCCATAATGGCTCGGTCATCACAAATCCATAAATAGTACAAGACGAAGCATTTAGATTCTTTAGCAGACCCTAGGAACTGATGTTTCTACTAATGTACAAGAGGCGACCTAAAACTTCTTAACTTGACCCAAATTTCTGGTACAGATTTTTCTTTGTTAACCAAGCCCGTGGAAGATAGCGAGATTGAGAAATGTGTCTTCCAAATGAATGGAAAGAAAGCCCTGGGTCCGGATGGTCTTAATGGCTACTTCTACTAACATTCTTGGAATATTATTGGAGGTTTCGTCAAGGAGGTAATACATGAACTTTTTCGAAACGGTATTCTACTCAAGGAGCTTAATAAAACATTCTTGTGTTTGATTCCTCAAGGGTCAAATCCTCAGAGCTATGCTGATTACCGTCCCATTTCTTGTGTAATTTTTTTTGTATAAAGTGATATCTAAAATTTTAGCTGATAGATTGAAGCAAGTTCTTGCTTCGTTGATCAGTGACAACCAAAATGCTTTCCTGTCGAATAGGCACATTGGAGATAATATACTTATTGTCCAAGAACTGTTGAAGGGTTACTTTACTACACATGGTCTTCCGAACTGCACTATGAAGATTGACTTCCATAAAGCTTTTGATAGTATCAGTTGGAAATTCATTCAGTATATGCTGGAAGCTTTTGGGTTTCCAACCCAGTTTATCGATTGGATCATCGAATGTATTATTTCAGCCTACTTCTTAGTACTTGTTAATGGTTCCCTACCCCTTATTATTTTTTTTGATAAATGGTAAATTATATTTATAAAAAATGGGTTATATATATCCAAAGAAGAGGCATATCCCTATCGGCAAAAGTAAGGCAAAAGAAACCCCAATAAGCCCCTTACACCCATAATGAGGTTAATACATTCCATTGTGGTACATTACAACCGATGGAGCACTGGGGCCAAAATAATTACAATAATCAAATGACATCTGAATCAGTGAGGAGCTAAAGATCAACAAAAAGAATGGTTAAAATCCGATGTTGACCAAGAAGAGCACCACAACTGGAATTCCTAGTATCATGCAGCAGCAGCCACCCGAAATGCCCCCCACTTGCGTGTACGTAGATCTGAGTTGTGTAGGAAAATCCCGGGAGGTACATCACATGTACCAAGTGCGGAAAACAAAAATTTTTGTTACCGGGACCTTCC
>JANZLH020000022.1:2023912-2037890 GCA_026770325.2 Erythroxylum fimbriatum | reverse complement strand
AAAAAAAAACAGGAAACAAAAACCACTTTTTATGGTTTTCATAATTTTTGAAAACCGGAAGAAACCAAAACTAAAAATTCAAGCAAACAAGATTTTTTACCAAATTTGAAAACAAAAACAGAAAACCAAAAATAAAAACGGAAACAAACACTCCCTAAACTAGTAAATATTTCATTAAAAGTTATCAATATCTAATTTACCCTTCTTTTTAGTGCTATTAGAAACTAACGATACCAATATATGATGAGTTGGAAATGTTATTCAATTGAAAGTAAGCAAACTGAGCTGAATGTTGATGGGGAGGTAGGTACATCCATTAGTTATCATATCAAGAGCAAGGGAAACCCTCAATTTGAAAACAGTAATATATATATTGAAATAATCCCAGACTTGATATGACATTGGAGAATGTAATTTCAATCTACAACTTTGGCTTTCACGGCTATGCCCCTTAAGTCTGAACAATGATTACAGGGGTAACAATAAGGGGAAACAAAATGGATTTTGAAATCCAATAATGTTCAATTAGGCCTCAGCATACAGGAACTTTTTACTACACGGTAAAATTATCTCTACATCAAAACTCAGAAAATTGGCATGTCTTGATCTTCCGTGAGGAGACATTGTCAAGAAACTTTATCAATTCCTGCCGTCCTTTTCAAGAAAGATGTACAAGATAGACAAGGGCGTGGCTCGACGACCAGAGAAATGCTGATACTGCAATGATAATATTACTCTATGGCACTAGTCAAAAGCCCCCCACGGGCAAACCTAAATGTGAACCAGAACTACAATGGAGCTTTGTGATCAGCTGCCTCATACAAGATTCATTAAGACCACCATGATAACTTACTTGGACGTTTTAAGTGCTACAAAGTGTATTCATCTGGATCCTCCGTCTCCTCAAGGATAACATATTTCGCATCAGCATATGACTTGGATGATCCAAGAGACTCATCTTCACTTATTTGACCCTTTTGTAACTTTTGGTATCTGAACATGGACAATAAAAAGTAAACCAAAATTGGAGCAGCTCACGATTTTTAGTTTAAGGTAGAGGAGCTCATTATAGGATGCTACAACAAAGAAATCTACAAAATAAGCGGTTATAGCAAGAGATTTTTCACTGGAAAAACTGGGTTAGGTGGCGAGGTGTAGGAGGTTTACAAGATAATGACCAAGAACTTACTTGTACCAATTGAATAAACTGACTCCAGCCATAATAGTGATAAGACCAACTCCTTTCAGCCAGGTAAATTCATCGTGAAAATAAAAGACTGCGACCTGAATATTGATGGATTGTCATTAAGAAATGAAATTATATAAACACGTTTGAAAATTTAAAAAGAGAACTGACAATTCAAGTAACAAGGAAGCAGGGAAATCATAAATGATTTCTATCACACTTTAGAACAGTCATTCCAATCATCAGATTTGAAGATTAAACACAGCAAGGTTATCAACTGAGACAGTGGTTATGTCAACAGACTCAAAGATGACTGCTTCTAAAAAGATTTTACCATAAAGAGAAACATACAAGCAACCAGGTAGGGAGGAACTATGAAATGTACCAGAAGGCCAACAACCTGTAGGTAAGATGTTCTAGAAAAAGATCATACCACTATGGTCACCGCCTCCTTAACAACACCAGCTATTGTCACTGTGACAGCACTGGTTACTGAAACAAGAACATATTCCGTCAAAACCTGCAATAAACAGGCCAGTTTATCCCTTTAATAGTAAACGGATGTAGTGAAATTATGCTATGTAATTCCAGTGCGAGAAGCTTGTCAACTGATATGGTCTTCAGACTTAAGTCCTTGAAAATGCAAAGTCACTATCCCCTCCTATTTTCACAGACCTCAAAATGAAACCCATAAGCTCAAAATTTAAAAAAAAAAACAAAAACAAAAAGAAGAAGATTCAGCCCAGATTCCTACCATGAAAAATGCAAGTGATCCACCAAAGAACATCAACAGGCAACTCCTGGCAATATGCCACGAACTATCAAAATAACTGCTCCTTTTAAATTCAAGCCATGGGTCAAATATTAGAGACAGCAGAGCAGTCAACATTGCCATAACCGGTGTCACATAGCTCATCAATGTAAGTGGATTTTTCAAACCTGAAAAGAGACCAGATCAGCACTTTCATAATGTTCAACAATATGAACTAGCTACAGAAATTATTTCAATACTCCATTTGGTTCTTGAAATTAGAATTACAATTGGAACTGGAGTTCCAGTTTTAGTGCATGGAATTATACCAACTTTATAGTGATTTGGTATGTCAAGAGACCATTCAACCCAACAGCTTAAGTTGTTAGGCGAGACTCAAGAATGAATCATATATTATCTAATATGTATTTTGCTCACACGAAAGTTTGGACAAATACAGTAGATCATATAATATCCTAATACAACCCCTCACATGAAATATGGACAAAAACAACAAAACCAAATTCCCCAAAACTAGAACTTCTTGGTCTCACGAGGCTCTTATACCTTGTCAAGAAACCATTCGACTTAAAAGTTTAAGCTGTTGGATGAGACCAAAGAATGAATCATATATTTTCTAAAATGGTGAAAATTGGATTGTTCAGAGATGGGAGTCCCTTTCTCCAACCCTAAGAATTGAAAATTTTCAACAATAACTCTTGACTCAATTCCTTGGAATTGGGTGCACAATTGGAATTCCAATTGCGTGTGATAGACAACAACATAACTGAAATCTATAAGTCTGATTATGAGATCCCAAATGCATCCTATGTGCACAGATTACCAGACTGACAGAGAATCCAAGTTTCAATTGGGTAGAAAACAAATTACCACATGATTTTTGTATTAGGTTCCTTTTTTGTTTCTGGTGTTTTAACAAGAATGCCTCTCTACAGAGCCTTACGTATCAGGGCTGTATCTTTTACATGGAATTATATATGCAACTGGATGTACATACTAGATGATATCAAGAGCATGCTGAGGATAGGGCCCTAACAAAATGAAGAAGGAAAATGCGGGCACTAGGAAATTGTGTCCTTCCCACTCATCCAGGCAAATAAGTTTTCATTTCATTGTTCTCTCTTCAAATCCCTCTCCTCTTTTCATGATACTTTGATATCATTGTTCTCCTCAAGACTTACCTAGTTCATTTTACCTTATTTCTATCCACACCAATTTTCATGTCATTGTCCTCTCTCCAAATTCCTCTCCTCTTTTCATGCTGACAATAATGTCATTGCTCTTCATAACTTGTCTTACCACACTTCACCTTTTCTATAAGAGCCAAAATTAAGTGGAGGACAAAACCATAATTCCCCTAGCAGTTTTCTGTCATATAATTCCAGTTAACAGAAAAGTTTGTTTCAACAGAATTTTTAAGTAGAAAATGAATCTAATGGTTTGGGTGGAAAATGGAATTGATGATTTAAGAACTAAGGAACTCATTTTATTTCCCTTACAATTGAATATTCTGACTGGTACATTTCAATACAGCAGATTCCACACTTCAAGCCAAAATTACAGACACCTAGTGAGGTTTTGGATAATCTAAATCTAAACAATGAAACATCAGATCTACTTTTCTTATCTATGCCTGACAACAAGTTTGTAAGGAAAAAGTTTCTTCCCAGGAAGTAATTATGGAACATATACCCAAAAGAACAGTTTCCATGTTTACGAAGTAAAGTGATATGGTCTTTCTTCTGTTGGACCTCTTGACAAATTTAAAACACAGATTTGATAAATTCATGGCAGTCATATTAAATTTCACTTATTAAGAGCACAGTTGCAAAATGAAATAAATGTGAATGCATAAGTAAAACAAATGGAATTGACTATTATTAGAACTAGTAACCAATTGCACCTACCGTAGACTTCTTTCTTTTTGTCAGATTTGGATCACCATACATCACCACAATGAAGATCACATTCCATGGTGCAAGGAAACGGTGAAAAAGAACAGTGAGATCAATAGATTGTGAAATATCAGAAGTTTTCAACAGTCTGACCAAGTCTTTTTTAACTCTTTTCCTCACATTAAACAAAAAGGAAGAAAACGGATCATACCTGCAGAAGAATTTGAGTCATAGTCCAGCGAAATCCAGACATGACAGCAGCAAGCATAACAAATATAAAACCCCAAAGTTCAAATTCTGTCTCCTTTGCAACTGTTTACCAGTTTGAAACATGAAGGAAAACTTATAATAAGAATATGGAACAAAAAAATTCTAAAATTTCTTAGTAGGAAGAATAGTGATGAGATGAAATTTGATACAGTATGAAGAGGTATATACATCATCATTTGCACCACCTATTAATTTAATCTACCACACAATAATATGTTGATCCTTCCTATCCACATAAAAAATTACTTCTATTGGCGCAAAAACAAATAACTATACAAACAAGAAGGTGCTCAATAGGCTATAAGAATTGAGACAAGTTTATTGACTAAGGTCATCTAAAAAGAAGTGTGCCACTACTAGAAGTGTGCTACTACTATGTAACATGAGATCGGCAGCTGCATGCTGAGCACAAATATCAAGTTAATAGAAGCCTTGCAGCTACAAGGCAAGCCACCTGGAGATTGTGTAATCATTTGCATAAGTACTCTGCATATACTGTTAGCAGAAGTCATTCCACATAATACTACAGATTAGTTCCATTTTATAACTTTTTATTGTTGAAACATCTCACACGCATCTAACTTGAAGAGATGATGCTTGGCTCAGAATTCTATTTCAAGATCTCCAAAACCAAAAGCAACCCCTCTTATTAACATCATAGCATAAACTACCCACTTCATGACAATGCTTGGTTAACAAATCTACCCACTTCATGACAATGCTTGGTTAACAAATCTAACTTTGGAAAATATAATTCAAAATCTCCAAGAAGAATTAAGCACATAAAATGTAACATATTGAATGCAACAGCCTCCTTCTCTCATCCCAAAATTCCCCTATGTTCTGTGACTATATCCACAAGGTTTATGTATAAAAACTAATCAGTGTAAGGCTTGTGAAGATTAGAAACAAAACCAAATAAATGCACACAGTTACTAGGAAGCTATTGAGAATTTATGAATCTGCATACCTGTCAATAAGATTCCTACAGAAATTATCATCATGATACCTAGAAGTTTAACGCTCGGAGACTCCAACCTTCAACAAGTGGCATATCACGTAAAGTTATCACATTTTATTGTGACAATCATATATCAAGCACTGAACAATAAACAGATAAAGCTTTGAAATAACAGACATATGAAATAAATGTCAAAAGCATTGTTAATTGCATAAGACCCGTTGATGTCCTTTTCTCAGTAATTTAACATGTAAGTGGGTAAATATCCCTCACAGGAAACTGATGTCAGCATAAAGTTGTCAAAGGGAAATGATAAAAACATAAGCTGCTACACTGCCTAACAGATTGCAGAAAACACATCCCAAAGCCAATAGCATTGATTATCTCAGATGTCCTGAATGTAGTAATAGTTGTTAAATATCAGAGACATAGCATTCACTCTACTTATCTTATCTTCCCAATCTGACTAAAAAGTAGAAAACTTATGGTATAGTAGGATGAAAAGAATGATCCTTGAAGTATTCTGCTTCTAGTTACAATAATGTTTTATTCTTCTATTGAAAAATATTCCAGGATTAGTTGGGTGAAGATCTACGTGTATCCCATTTTTGTATATGGTTATCCACAAAGCCCCATTGCATCTTCAAAAGATAATCAGGAAACAGTCAACCCACTAACTTTCCCCCTTCCCTGACTGCCCCCTCGGCGATCATCACCACAAGGAAAAATAAACTGGGAAAAGAAGAAAATAAAATTGATCCTGAACTTTACCATCTAAAGGAGGCTCCCCTTATTATCAATATCCTAAATCCCATAGTAAGAAGAATTGCCTTTATGTTGAAAGTTATGAGATTGTTTCTTAGATAATCACCTTTTGATTAGTAAGTAATCTTTCCTAGTCAGAAGAAAACAAGAAGACTTCATATTGTCAACAAAAAAGAAGAACATAGAAACCAATAGCAACCTGAAGAACAGTATTGGCAAGAGAGCTATATGTGTTAACATATGTTAAGGCAAAGCACATATGCCATGCATTGGAAAAGAAGTTAAATGGAGGAGACATTCTCACCTGAATGCAAAAGCAAAAAGAAGGAGAAATATGGGAGCTGCAGATTTACACTGCATACGCGAAAAACAGATTTGAAATTATGACGACAATTTTATAGAAGGCAGAGAACAATAGAGAATATGCAAAAACCAGACTTCACATTGTATATCCAATGACATATGAGGAAAATAACTAACCATTGTGGCAAATGTAACAGAGATGAAAACAAGGGATGCATTGCTCAGGTTAACATCCAATGCTGTTGCAAGAGCTGTTGGTACAACTGCGAAAGGCAAAGTCCATCTGTAGCATTAGTTGATAGAAAAGTTAATTAAGCTACAAAAGAATTCATAGAACAAGCAATAAGAGATAAATAAAACTTTTAGAAATAGTTTATAGTAAGAACATTAATCTTTAGAATAGTAAGCTACGTACCACATCAAACACAGTAGACAAAAAGGGAGTCAACAAACTAGTTTACAAAGAATAAATTCATTAATTTCCTAACCCTTATGTGACTATTGTGCCTAAAGTTCTGATTGTTTTTGACATCACAAACATAGTAGTAACATGTTAACCAGTAATTAACCATGTAGATTGAGCAAGAAGCCTATCCACTCCCCAGGCCACCCATAGCCTACAGACAATCTGGGTCTGTACTGCCTAACGAGAGCTCAAACTTGTAACTGAGGAAACATTCACCTACTAGCAGTCCATAAACCCACTCTCACCAGAACAAAACCACTTGCCCACCAAAACTGGAAACTTTTATTTCAATGAGAGACAGTTTTAACAATCTAGCTTTATTTAAACCAATTTTTTTAGAAAAACGATCGGAGCAAATTGCTACTGAAGGGAAGTTCCTCAGTCTAAATAGGGAAGGTCTATGCTGTATGACATATTGTACTATGGGCATCTTTTGTCGGTTATGCTCTTAACAGAGAAGCAGTTTAGAAGTTTGAACAGCATAGTTGCTACTAGGACTATATATAGGGTAGGTCTATGCTGTCTGACATATTGTACTACGAGCATCTTTGCCAGTTATACTATCAATGGAGAAGGAGTTAGAAGTTCGGACAGCATAATTGCGAGCAGGACTATGTTGGTGCATCTGAAGAGCTATTGAGGAAAAGAACTGTTTATTCCTGATTATGAAGATATAACTTCTTATGGTAGAAGTTCTGCTCCTTGATATTGTCTAAACATACAAGGGAATGACTTAGGAATCTTGAAAACCATCATTCTGTTTATATCAAATAAAAATTGTTTTCTAACTAGCAAATTGTGTTATCCTATATTATGCAGCATGAAATCTAATTTCATATTTATCAGGCTGAAAGGATGTATATCTGTTTTTCTTTTTCAATTTCAGTCTAATACACAAAGTTCAACGCTAGAAGCTCCATCAAGCTATGCTCCAATTCCAAAAACTTAAAACTTGAGTTGTGAACACATTAAAGTGCATCTTTAAAGATTTAACACGATATAAATAGAATTAACCACCATTAAACATTTGTGGAAAAATATAACAAAATAAGTCGGCAACCAAGAGGAGCTAATAAAAGAAACTACAGAGTGGAAGAGGTACCTCTCACAAAATAATCCTTCCAAGACATAGCAACAGTGGGTTGAAATCTATGAGACCAATACCATGTAATTGCCCTTGACAAACCGGCTTGCATTGCAAAGTGAACCGTGTTCATTAATAAGGGAGCTGGGAACTTTCCTAAATCATCTCCTAACAAAGTTTTGTTGTACCTATAGAAACCAGAATATGGTTCAAAATAAGGAGAGAGAAAAAAAAAAAGGATAACGCCGAAACCAATTACTAAAAGCAGGTATAAGTATGGTTATTGAATAACTTACAAGGTTAAAAATGTGCTGAAAGTGTACCACATAAGTATGAAAAACAAAGTCTTCAACACATCCGCAGCAGAGATATGGGTTTTAGACAAATGACGGCTTCTAGAAGCAGTTTCGGTTTCGGCAGCAGCACCAGTGTTCAACGAGGAGCGCATCTCAGCCTTAGAATATCCGTTTTCCACTTCAAAAGGAACATACTTCTCTTCATCATTTTCTCTGACATGCCCATCCTCCATATGATCCATGGTACTACCGCCACTCAAGTGCATCGTTTTATGAATTTGTGAAGAAGGCAAGGGAACTATAGATTCAGAGTCAACAAATGTTGGATCCAGAATTACTAGCAAATGATGTTGAAATCGGAATTAGTTGTAGAAGGTGAATTCCGACTTGCAAAGACGGAAGGATGCAATCAAGACTATATGTTTTTCTTTAAGAACAACAGTGTACCACCATTATCATCATCGTGGTCATCTCTTTCTGTGGTTTCTCTGTAACATAAAAATTAAAAAAGTTAATCTATCTAAACCGAAAAACGGAAAGATTTCGCAAAGCAAAAAAGACAAACAAAATCTCCCGCACAAGCACAACATTAAATCATCAAACCGTCAAATGAAATACAAAGTGATAACTTCATGGGAGCTTGATGATGAGAGATGAGAAGTAAATCCATAGGCATATTAAATGTTGAGAATCTACAGATGCCATTAGAAATGAACAATAAAATTGCTGACCTCGTCAATAAGCTGACTTGGAAAACTTGAGATCTGTTGGAGAGAGCAACCCTTTGTCTGTGTTACTAATTTACAACAACAAATACAAATACGATTTCTTTTTTCTCTGGTTGTTTATTTACAGTTTGATTTGATTCCTCGCGACAGCAAGCAAGGGAACCAGATCTCGTTGTTTGTTTTGTGGCAACCGCAATTCACTTTACGTTTCTACATTATATTACCCTAACTAGCAATCATATTTTAATTTGTTAAAAATGTGTCTTTTAACATTAATAATGCGAATTATATCATAAATTAATTAAGCTCATTTTATAATTGTTGATATTAATTAATATAAAAAATAATAAGATCTAGTTTGGCAGCATCGATTTATTTCAGTTGGGTTGGTATTGGTATTGGTAAAGCTGAATCGTGAATCTTAAGAAAATTCATGTCTACTCAACTTCTAACCACTCCGGATTCAACATTGATTCGTTGAATACTCGATCTACAAAAAGAAGAATAATGTCCTTCCTCGTTTAATAGGGCCTTTTTTTTCTTCTTGCTCAAGCATAACTTGGAAAAGTTGAAGGTGATCAAGTGAACCATCTTTACATATTTCGTTCGCATTAGATCATGTTATTTGGTTGTCCACATTTTGTTTTTCAGTCGAAGCATTTCTTACTTGGCTTGCAATCTGAAATGCTAACAGTATGATGATGGTAATGTTCGGAATCGACGCAACTTATCAATTTGTGGTATGTTAAATCTGATGAATTATATTATTTTTATCAACTTTCCAACATTGGATTCTTTTTATAAAGCTAATTGGAAGGAAAAGGGAACCTTCTGCCAGTTGACTAAGCAATGTGAATGCAGGGGCTCGGCTCATCCTTCTTTCTCGACTCCAAGTTTGCTTGTATTGACAATGACACTCTCGTCTATCTCATATAAATCCTTTCCTTATGCTCATCATCCAAGCCCATCAAATCATCAGGACACTTGCTTAGAGCACTCAAGACTCAGAATAATGCCCAGGGTTGGAGGAACTTGAGGAGAATGAATGACGATGATCTAATTTTTGGGTGGAGTTATAAGGTTTAGACATGCAGCCTATCCTTTTCACTGCATATGAAATTCTTGGACGTACAGCTGATTCTAGATCACACGAACATGATACAACCAGTATTTCTTGTAAGCTCTACAGGAGGCTTATAATAAGGCCATATTAAGAACTTAGATCAAACTTTTCGGGGTTGAAATGTATCATATGCTAAATTTAGGAAGCCATACTTTTAGCATACCATGTTGAGAGATGGTGACTGTAAAAGCATAGATTACATATCTTGTTTTTCAAAATTTAGTTATTTCGGAGGGTGAGCAAAATGGTATAATTGTCGAGAAATAACTAAACAATTTGAACATTGCCAAGTGCTATATACTGTAACCAGATCACTTAAAGGACATGATCAATCATCACATCTAATATCAAATTTGGAATGGAACTAAATGTAGGTCACTACTACTAACATTTAAAAGCTTTATGAGTAAGAAAGTAGAAAGGTACAGCATATTGTTCGCAATCAATGTGAAATTCAACGAAAGAACATCCCGATGCCAAAGTAACCAATCATATGTGAATGCAAGCTAAATAGTATCAAAAGCATGGACAGCAAAATTTAAAGCACCAGCACACCGTCTCAGGCTTTGCTTAGAATGTGCATGGTTCAACAACTGAATAGATGGACAGCATAAATAAAATACTACCTAACTCGAGACACAGTAACTATCCCACCTCTGTATGAAGAGAAAGTTCTCTTTGCTAATAACTCCTCTATTAGCTCACTTCTTTCTCAGCTCCGGGCTCCTACAAAAGGTGAAAAGGTCATAAATCTCATAATATCAATAACATTCGTATTAGAAATTAGCATTGTCAACAACCACACTAACCTCTGGATATGATCCAGAATGAGAAGTCGTGGTCCAGGAGGGATTCTGACATCTCTAAGAGCACTGCAAAATATTAGACAATTGAGTTACCATGACTTCATGAATTAAGAAGAGACAAACCAAAACATGGACATCCAAGCATCAACTACATGCCTATCTGTCAGCAAAGGTAATGTGCTGTCTGTTAACAAGCCTTTCTTGAAGTTCTTCTCATATTGATGAAGACCAAGATTATCGAGCATGGCTCTTGTTCGAGCATAATATGTATCTTCAGCTGGAGGTTGAGAGAATTTCTGCCCCAACTAAAGAACCAGATAAAAGCTTCCTTAATGTAGGTACAACATTGCATTAACAAAAAATAAAAAAGAAAAGTGTAGCGAATCAGAGGAAAGAAGGAACAAACACAATCAACACTTTAAAAGCACACAGTAAAAGCCAGGGAATTTAAAGTACGGGGTAAACTTGGGCGACACCAAATGAAACTTGTCAACTTATTTGTATATAGGTTCAGATAATTGTGTTCTTGACAATAAATAACTTCAGACATTTGTATATTCTAAATACAATGCGGACATTTTTTTTGGAAGCTTACCTTGAAAAGCCCACCTTGCACAAGAGCGAACATCACTCCGGAAGTGATAGCATTTGCAGCAGGATTCGGGCCACCCATGCCGCTGACCAATGAAAACATGGCTCCTGAACCAAATGCTGCTGCCATGCTGCAACAATGAGTTTAAACTCTCAACAAATTCATAAGATAACCAAGTACAATCCTTTGAACGTGGATCACGTCTAGGACCAAAAACACAAAAAAAAACCTCTGCAAATCGGTAGCCAATACTTAAAGATACTGAAACAAGTAACATACACCTTGAATAATACAGACAAACCTCAACGTAAATGCATTATACCAAACAGAACCGAGTTGTTTCTTTACTGACAAGTATGTGTAAGGTATTAACTGTTTACTAAAAAGATGAAAGCGCGAGACAGGGGAAATAAGAAGATAAGAGATATACCTAGATTGGACATCTTCCTTGCCCCTCAATCTCTTCATAACACATGTAATCCCAGCATTCACACCCGTCATAACAGCAAAATTGCGAGCTTGTACCAAAGGACCACCAGCTAGAGCCTGTGGTAGGAAAGAGTAATTTGTTAGAAAGTAGCAGCCGGTAAACCAAAATTGACAATACCAAAACAGAAATGACCAACCTGGGCTTGTTTGAAAGAGGCCATGGCCTCAGGGTTGAGGGGTGTTGGTGTCTGGAGAGTGGAAGAAACATCGTTGGTGAGTGTACCCATGAAAGCACCAATAGCCGCGCCTTGAATTGAACTGGTAGCAGTGACGATTGCAGCCTCCACAGGCAACGACTGCTGGGACAACCATGTCTTGAAACCATTCTCCAATTCCTTATACTTCACCTGTAACTCCTCGATCGGATTCTTCGCTACTGCTACTTCTTTCCCCGCCATAATTGATAACTCTCCAACCTCCACGGAGAGATGATAGATAGGGCCTATGCTATTCCGACTTCCCGTTTCCGTATAAAAACCCTCACGTAAAATTTACCAAAGTACCAATATAAGTTATCGTTTTTAATACATTAGTCCACAAACTTTCAATTCTAACCATTTCTGTACACAGTATGCTACATTTTTTAAGAATTAGAATTAGCTGTCGAATTTCTTTTTGATAATTTTATAAAATAATATTTAATTTTTTTATATAGTTTTAGCTTTAAGAGATTAGTAATTGAATTAACTCTATAAAAGGTATATATATTCAGATAATACAATATGCTACTATAAGGTCACAATTAAAGTATATCAATAAAAGCTAATATATAAAATTATATATATATAAGCAAATTGAACATGTTCTTACATATCTCGTAAGAATCATAAACTAAATGCCACTATATATTTAAAAGGAGATGGAAACTTCATACAAATAAGTGGTCCTCGTAGGATAAGTAGATACATTATCACTTCCTTGAAGGTGAGAATATCTAAAATCCAAGCTTAAAACCAATTCCTAAAGTAGAGTTTAGAATTCGGAATAACAAAACTATATATTTTTAGTTTGACAATTGACATTAATTCAGCCCCTTATACAAGCTATTTAAATACTATTCTTTAAAGGCTAGTTAATCAGATAATACCGGAGTTGTAGTAGTAACTAAGGGTGACTCTTAGAGTTGGCCAACTTACCTTTCTAGGGTGTTCTCTTCAATTATTATGAATCTACTCGGTTACAGTCCAAATCCTAAGGTAAAAGACACTCGTTTTGGCTAAAAAAAACTATTTTTTTTACTTCACTAACCATTGATGTATGGAGGCACTCACAACAACTTGTCAAATAGTATCTTGGTCTAAGCTGTTATATTTTACTAATACTTAACTAAAGCTTATTTTATGATATTGAACTAAATGAAGTTCCAATTAATGTTTTGATGATAAGAAAACAAAATTGCAAGTAATGTGTTTATTATTTTGACGAAAAACAATATTAGAACAAATTGAAGTCGTAAACTCAAGAAGATAGTATAAGAAGTTGATAAAGAAGTTGAAGTTTATAACCGATGAAATGAAGATCGAAACAAGAAAAAAGGGCATTAAAGCTCATCAAGGTCATTTCATATATTGTATCATTATTTGTATGCTCACTTTGATAATTTGATGAACCAAAAGGCTCACCATACATAATCGCTTCATCTTACTTCATTGCATGAGTCTTTACATTCATCAAGAAGTATTGACGCTTCTAATTTTGATGTAAAAGCTTTTTAAATTTTCAAATAATCTTTGGGAACATTTTGGGAAGTGTTTCAATTATATTTGAATTAAACAAATTAGTTTTCAACATTTGAAGTTGTTAAAATTATAATCTTGGGGTGATTGGTCAACTTATATGGGTTGACGGTCGACTAATATAGGTTGAAGTTGCTAAATATGATGTTCCAAGAGGTTATAACAATATTGGTTGATGTATTGGTTAACCAATATGCCATAGTGATCAACTAATATGCGTATTGGTCGACCACTGTTCCAACCACTAGTGAATCTAATGTTGTAAATGCATATTAGCTGACCAATATAGTATATGGCCATTATAATGACTTATAGGGGTTGATAATCGACTAATATAGGTTAAAGTTGCTAAATGTGATGTACCAAGAGTTTATAACAATATTGGTTGATGCATTTGTTGACTAATATGCTATGTTGATTAACCAATATGTGTATTGGTCGACCATTGTTCCAACCGCTAGTGAATCTAATGTTGTAAATGCACATTACTTGACCAATATAGTATA
>JANZLH020000022.1:1895854-1913592 GCA_026770325.2 Erythroxylum fimbriatum | reverse complement strand
TGGAGGTTATGACGTGTTACTAGATACCGCTTTTGACTTACTTGAATTAAGTGTTAATTCAAGTGGCCAACATAACCGGAAACCTAATGGGTCACATACATAGAAGATCTGAAGGATGAGAAAAATGGTCTTGAATGGTGATTCAAGATATGAGAGAGTGTTTTAGGATTGTATCACGATGTGATCATGGTCGAAAATGTTGCATGGAATGGATTAGAAACTAGTATTGTTGGCTGCCAATTTACTTCCCAAACTTCCATTAATGCATACTATTTATGGTCATTAACTTCTCAAAACTTCCATTAATGCATGCTATTCATGACCATTAACTTCCCAAACTTCCATTAATTCATATTATTCATGACCGTTAACTTCTCATAACTCTCCATTGGTAATAGGGATTATGGATGGCCAAATGATGTAGAAAATAGAGATCATTTTCGTGCATCTTGTGTAAGACACAAGTGAAAGAAAGGTTCTTTCTCATACACACTCTTTTTCTCCCTAACTTTTACAAGAGTTCTTGTCTTTGTTAGCACAAAGAAAAAATTATAGCCATCTCCTAGTGAGGTTTCATCATTCTATCTTTGTGTGGACTTTCATTAGAGACGGTCTATGTTGATAGTTGTGGTTTACGAAAACCCAACGCGAAAAAGAGTAAAGAGCAAAGGAGATCGTCGGAAAGGTATGTAAACATCTTATATTTCATGTTTTTGTTTTCTATATCTATATGCATGAATAGATCTATTTTTTAAGGTTTCGTTTTATTTTCTTCTGTGTATATTTGATATATATTATGTATGAGATGCATGATTGGAACCTTATAGAAGGAATAGAGGTTGTGAATCTTTGTTCTTATAAATATATTGGAGTTTAGAAAATTGTTGTTAAAAATCTGGTGGAAGACATGCTACAGTAAAGGATAATTAGGTAGAGCGTTAGTCCCTTCTCTACTCCTGTGATATTGATTAAAAAGAAAGATAGGACTTGGAGGTTTCGTGTTAATTATAGATATCTTAATCAATGCACAATTATGGACAATTTTCCCATTCTAATGGTGGAGAAGTTGTTCGATGAATTACATGGCGCGCGGTGCTTCGCAAAATTGGATCTGCGAGTCGGATACCACCAGATTAGAGTGTATGAAGAAAGCATCTATAAAATAGCTTTTAGAATGCATAAAGGGCATTATGAATTTCTTGTAATGTCTTTTGGTTTAACGAACATGCCTGTAACTTTTCAAAGCTTAATGAACCAGATTTTCAAAGCATACCTAAGAAGGTTTATGTTAGTGTTTTTCGACTATATATTAATATAAAGCAAATCCTTTAAGTTGCATCTGAAACATTTAAGGCTGGTGTTGGAGATTCTAATTTAACAACAATTATATATGAAGCTCTCTAAGTGTTCCTTTGGGGTTAATCAGGCATAATATTTGGGGAAAATCATTAGTAGCTAGGGACTATCGACAGATCCACAAAAGGTGAGTGCGATGTCGAATTGGTCACAACCATAAAACATTTGATAACTTCGAGGATTTTTGGTGGTGTGTGGATATTATAGAAGGTTTATCAATGGGTATGGACAATTGAGTAAACCACTCACTAACCTATTAAAGAAACATTCCTTTGTGTGGAATGAAGAAGCAACCATAGCCTTCATAGCTATAAAGCATGCATTGAAAACTACTTCCGTATTGGCTCTCCCATATTTCCAGAAAGAGTTTTTAGTTAAGGCGGACGCTAGCGGTGAAGGAATTGGAGTGGTTCTTATGCAGGATAATCACCTGATGGCCTTTGTTAGTAAAACACTCTCTAACAAATATAAAAACCTTTCAATTTATGAAAAATAATTTTTAGCGATAGTGATGGTTGTAAAATAATGGTCGCACTACCTCACTGGATGACACTTTTTAATCCAGAAAGATCATCATAGTTTAAGATATCTAATAGATCAGAGAATCACCACTCCTTTTCAATAGAATTGGCTATCTAAGTTGTTAGGATTTGATTTTTCTATCAAGTGTAATAAGGGAGTGGATAATTATGTAGTTGACTCTATCGAGAGTGAGTAGCTCAAAGCCTTTCATAATGTCCATTTCGCATGTGTAGATGGAGTTACTGTTAGGAATTAAGGATAGTTGGTGTCATGACTCATCCATTCAGAAGTTAATCCAACAGATGCAACAAGGAGAATATAAGGGTACAATATATTCATGGACAGACGGTATTCTACATTGGAAAGGGCGTCTAGTGGTGAAAAATTCAATTCCTTTGCTACAAAAACTAATTGAATTAGCTCATTCCACAGTACATGGAGGTAATTTGGGTTGGCTGGGAACTTATACGAGGATCAATTCTTTCTTTTTCTGATGAAGGTAACAAAGAGACACAAGAGAGATTGTTATGAAAAAATAAAAAATGAAACTATAGCTTCTCTGGGTTTACTCTAGCCTCTGCCTATTCCTCAATAGATGTGGAAATGACATCAGTATGGATTTTGTAGAGGGTTTGCCTTTGTCTAAAGGTTATTCAGTCTTCTTTGATATTGTGGATATAACAAGCAAGTATGCTCATTTCATCCCTTTACGCCATCCTTATATAATCAAAAAAGTTGTCAGAATTTTTATAGACAACTTTTTCGAGTTACACGGTATGCCACAGATGATCGTAGTGATTAAAATGATGCTTTTACAATTAATTTTTTGAGGGATTTGTTTTTTCTATAAGGACTTAAAATGTAACTTTCAACTGATGGATAGACAGAAGTTTTAAATCATACGATAGAGACTTCCTGTTGTGCACGACATCAGATTATCCAACAAATTGGAATTGATGGTTGTCACTAAGCTAGCAGAATGGTGATATAATACCACATTTCAATCTTCAATACATATCACCCCT
Source organism: Erythroxylum fimbriatum (assembly GCA_026770325.2). Lineage (NCBI taxonomy): Eukaryota > Viridiplantae > Streptophyta > Magnoliopsida > Malpighiales > Erythroxylaceae > Erythroxylum > Erythroxylum fimbriatum. The sequence goes on along the minus strand of JANZLH020000022.1, from coordinate 1,910,689 downwards.
TTTTAGGCGGTATAAGGATATATTTCCACCTCCTATTTACACTTCGTATCTTACTGCTGTTTTAACTGTTGATCAAGTTCTAATGGACAAGGAAGCAATGGTGAATATTTTACGGTTTCATTTGCATCGTGCTTATAATAGATAGCTGATTGTCGTCGCACATAGCGTGACTTTGTTGTGGAGAATTATGTTTATTTGAAGCTACAACCTTATCATCGGCAGAGTGTTAATTGGTGTAGGAGTTGATTATATAATGTTTTATTTTGTAAATATTAATAACAAAGTAATCAAAGAATTATATTTACAATAAATTAAAATTTTGTTTTATTTAATTTATATAATTTATAATTTTAACTATTATTATAAAATTGTGCAAAGCTTCAAGTTTAAATAATAATTTAATTTTTAAAACATACTAAAACATAAAGAAAATAAGGTTTTAGTTTTACATAAAACTATCAAGTATATAAGATCAAAATAATATGAGAATAGATCATTTTACTATTTTATACAAAGAAATAATTATAATTCACTTCAAAATAAAAAATAACGTTATTGATTAAGAATTCATGAGCTAAAGGGAATTAAAGCAATTTTTTTTCATGAGTATGGTAGTTAGTTCTCAACATTATTAATTTTTTCATACATTCTTTTCCAAGTTTTATAATTAAAAACGATCTTTAGTATATTCTTGTCTCATAAAAAAATTTGTCACTCTTGTAAATCACTTGAAATAAATGATAATTTTAAAATTAATACTTTGATATTATTTATTATTTAAGCAATTTTTACTTACTAAAAACTTGTGAATTAACAATAAGTATTAACTCTTTAAAAAGCATTAATAAAACAAATCTAGAAACAAAGTATCTAATTTCTATTTAAAACATTGAAAATTGGTTATAAAAAAGGTTGTAGCAAATTGAGAAAGTCTCACGTACGAGAGGTGTGGATGTAGCTAAATAATAAATCATTAATTAATCAAATTTACATTTTCCATTAATATCTTTTGCTTGTTTAAAATTGCATATCTTAACAAAAAAAGAGAATACTAAGTTGATTAAGTGACTCCAAATATATTAATACATTTAAACTACATCATCATCCCTCCTAATAGGAATTGCAAACATTCAAACCAAAAATTAGGGTAGTCCTTATAGTATAAGCTAACACAACTTCATTGTGAAATCCTTTAGCATTTTCTTAGGTCAAGTAAAAGATAAAAACACCCTATATATTTAAAAAATTTTAAAAAACCCAAACTTTTTATAATTATAAAAAAATATGGTTTAAATTTGACCAAAAAAACTCTATAGAGTTTATTTTTGTTAAAAAATTGATAGAACTTTTCACATGTCAAAATTGATCCATATAAACTAATGAAAATTAGGTGACTTGAATCTAACCTTTAACCTCAAAATTCACAACCTACTTGATTGCCAAATACTTTAATTTAACTACTGAGCCTAATTTTTCTCCTATTTTGACTATCTTCCCCATTAGTGGACTATTGCTTTTCATGCGTTATTTTCTTCATCTCTTCTCTTCTTCTTCATCTAATCGGGTTTATTATGCTTGAATGATAACTTAAGTTGATGGTTTATTTGAAGATTTAGCCTCAAAGTGCTTTCCTCATTATGCTTCAAGAGATTTTATGGTATCATCACTACTTAATGTTAGGTTTTTAAGTATTAATTTGAACATCTTGGAGTTTTTAATGGTTTTTAGAGACAAGTAAGGATCTTGGTTTCTTTATTTTTTTACTTGTTTTAAATTCATGTGGTTAATAGGACAATGCAATGGATTCTCTTGCTTGGAGTTATTTGCATCTAAGTTCTTACCCTATCTCAATTGTTATCTTAATCGAATTGGTGATGATTATTTGAAGTTTTGCAAAATATATGATTTCTTTTTCTTTGATTAGTGTTTGTTTTCGATTTGACATGAATGGATAATAACTTGAATATTATGTTTTTCTAGTATTTTGCTAGAATAAGCATGGGCGAACTAGCCAGAGAAGATACCTTTTAAGATAAAGTTTAAGAGAGAGTCATATTTTAAAAGTCTTCTTGCTCAAGTAAAAAGGTTTAAATTGTTTTGATCAAACAAATGTTTGATGGTTCTTACTAAATGGTTGTGCTTGAAATGTTAAACATGACTTGCAGTTCTAAAAGTAACAGTTTTTATTATAACTGATATCTTAATTTAAAATTTGAGAAATAAAGCTTTTAAGATAGAGAAAAATGAAATAAAAATCTTGAACTAGAGAATTGTGTAAACTACTTGTAACTTCTTTATGTTAAATTTAATGAAATTTGTTTAATTATGTACCAATACCATCTTCTTTATAAGAAATCTACAACCAACTTTATTATATATGACTGCTATCTCAATTTATGCCAAGGTTGTCATTACTATGGTTAGCCTCTATTTATAACTCTGAACTCTTGAGTGATTAATAATGTATGTTCAGAACTTGAATTCATTTTCCTATATACATGAACTGTAGCTATCAAGATATAGGCCTATAGTTATTTTTATGTATATGTACCAAACTATGATTTGTTTTGAGTCGTTTGGCTACCTTATTATTTGGTTTATAAACTTGAATTTAGAGTTTTTTTTAATTATTGATTACTCATTAAATGATTTGTTCTATATTTTTTAATATCTCTTAAGTAAAATGGCTTTGTTATCACTAGGCCAACTATTCCACATGAACTCATGTTTATTTTTTATCAATATGTATGCAGTAATTTGCATTGCAAAATTGATTATTGAATATGTTCCAATTTTTTTATTGTTCTTATTTATGGTTTGTTGTTTTGATTGTGACTAAACTTGTTTTAAAAAATGAATACAAATTACATGTAAAAGTTGAAACAAGTCTCCAAAGAAAGTTAAATGTGTTCATTGCAATCTTGAAATTTGATTATTCTACCTTTAAGGTTGATCTTTAGATATTATATTTACTTATTTTCTTAGTTGAAGAAATAAAAATTACATTTTATTTTAGTAATATAGCCAATAAGATTAGAAACCATTAAATTATTGTGATTGTGGATTGGTAACACCTATAATAACTTATTGGATCAAATTCAATCTATGAAGGTAATTTTATGGATATGCCCAATTTAGGATAAACTTTAAAGATATATTTAATTTTTTATATTGGATTTTATATTGATGGATATACATGTTATTTACAAAGCAAATGAAAATGTAATTACTTTATGTGGCTTGACAAAAAATTCAAAATAAGTATAGATGTAATTAAAGAGCTTCGAGAGATCAATGGCAAATTAAAAAATTAATAAGATTACTTATTGTTAAGGAGGATGTTGATTTGAAGTTGGTTCATCTTTATTGTCATTATCAGGTTCTATTTAGAAACTTGATTATAAGAAAACATTTATCGTATTAATGTATGGATTAATATTAAATAGTATTATATATAAATATTTATTGTAATTATGTATTTGTATTATCTTATTTGGACATTTTTAGCTTAAAAATTAACATATGAACATAATAGAACTATGATATATGTAAAATAATTGTATGGATATAAGGTGTCATATAGGTTATGTAAAGAGTTTGTAAACAGATTGAAAAAGCTCTGTGTGTTATTCACGGTTTGTGAGTATTTAAACTCAATTACAAGATACACCATATCAAGACAAATCCTAAGCTAATTAAGAGAATGATCCTAGGAGATAAATCAGGAGGTAATTACACATTACAGCTAATTACAACAACTCACATAATAAATCGTCTAGCTACCTGTATCTAAACTAATCCAATTCTCATGGTCAAGGTCGTGCACATGTAGTTCACTCATATTATGATTAGGTTCTATGCAATTCAAACCAGAAAATAGTTTCCTCACAAGTTCTTTTTCCTCCTTTCAATTTATATATCTATATGCTTTGGTAGTTAGGAATCATAGATAATATGAGAAACTTGTTAAAGGATATAAACTACTTTCAAAAAAAATAGTCTACCAATAAAGAATAATAGAAAATTCAATTATAGGAAAGTCAATTTTTTCATTGGACAATGAAGAAAAACTAGCATTAACGTTGACCCTTAATTTTATGAACATTAAGCATAACTATGAATCATAGCACTATTTATCATTTAGAAAGTGGAATTATAAGTAGTCTCATCCAAGAGACTTTGGATTAGAAAGCCAATTTACTTTAAAGTGACCATTCTTAAGACTTAAAATGGTCAGTTTTGCAGCAATGAAATGTTAAATATATAATTGAATTAGCAATCAAACTTGAAAAAGAATAAGTGATAGCAAAACAAGCCAACCTAACACTTCCCATCTCCAACCATTAGATGAATGAACAATTGGAACAAAATTAGACGAGATGATTCCATCAATAATTTCTACAAGAAAATGCTTTCACCTATATCCCACACTATAACTGTACCATGAAGTGAATTTATAATAAGATCACTAAGCATCGTACTTGAGAAACCTTTTAGAATCATAAACTAACAGAATAAAAGCTAAAGTCTTATAAGCATTTAACTTGTCCTTCAAGAAAATATCTAACTTTAACACCAAATTTTCAACTTGATCAATGGAATTTCCAATCATAAAATTAATAGCTCAATAAAAATATAAAGCATATATATAAACAAGAATTCATCATCTGAATAAGCTTTATATATAAAAATAGCTAGTTATAATAAACATCACATATAAAAACTTTTAGCCAAAATAAGCTTCATATACATAAATAGCTAATCACAATTTGCACCACATACAAAAATAAATGGGCACAATAAAGTTCGTTTGTTTTTCCTTTTTTCTTTATTTATGTTTCAGTTCTTATGTTAATTGGCTAATTTGATTGTTAGGGGCATTATTGTGTATTCTCTTAGGACATCTGCCTGTATTGCCACTTTATTGCTTGCATACTTTACATAACATATGAAGTCCTTTATGTGTAGCTTTATATGAGTTCCGTTCCTCTCCTACCTTCTTGCTCCTTGCATTTTTTATTCTTTTAGACCTTCTCTTATATTATGGTGGACAAATTTTAGAACGATGATTCTTGGTCAGTTTTGGCCACAAATCTTCACCAGAAATTGGAAAAATATGATATGTATAAGCAACTTCATAATTTTCTTTTCTGTACATCAAGTCCATATAATCTTCTGGTTTATCAACATCATAACTTATTACAACATAAACATATTGATAAGGAATTCTACTTAAATACCATCTCCTGCATGTATGAGTCTTATTGCCTAAATCAACAATATGTTGGTCAAAATTCATATGCCCCCTTCAAACAATCTCCTACCACTAAAATGTGGGATCTAGTTACTGGTGAGTTATTTAAACTTCTCAAAGGTTTTCTAAATCTTAGGATAAATGTTTCCATTATTTTTCTACATCTCCTCCTTTTTCTTGTTAAGTCTATTTATCATTTCTCTTCTAATCATCTCAAGCATTATGATAATTAACTTGTGCCTAGCCTTCTTGATGTAAGCGATGAAGCTTTCACAACGATTGTTTAACAATAAGTCATATTTTAGCTCCCCATTATAAGTGAACATGCACGACCTATTGGTTTGTATGTTAACATAGATCAATTTGTTGATGCCTTTTAATTGCTTCATGTACTTATTTAAGGTAGAAAGGATAACGCCCATTATGAATTAAATAATCATATACATTGAATTTCAAGTGCATTTAAATTAAACAATCATATACCTTTTGAATTTATTGAAGGTATATGATCTAGGCACATTCCAGATTATATTCTTTATAACCATTATTGTCTTAAAATTTGGCTCGAAGGTTATTATAGGTATGTCTAACACAATATCTATGTTCGTTACCGACCATATCAATATTGAAGACATGTTCCAAACCATATTACAAATAATCTATAAGGAATGTTAATGAATTTTTATAACTATAAATGAATTTTTGTAAGAGAGAGAAAATCTGATAACACATATTTACCTTTTTCAATCAGAAATAAAAACCCAATTATACCTTGTAATGTCTGATGTCTTTTTATAATTATTCAGAAACCATTTATATGAGACTGATTCTCAGTTCTAGCCATAACCTATGTAATTGGAAACATGTCGTTATTTGCATCCAATCCAATGGTTAATAGCACTTGCCTTCCCTTCTTACTGTTCAAGTGAAAACCATCATCATATATTATACATCTATAACCAGCTAAGAAACCACAAGTATCTTAGTATATGTACATGGAATCAAAAGTATCTTCTGAATACTTGATTATGAAAGTACTACTTGAATTTTACTTCAATATAGCTAATCCATAACTCTTTAAATTCTCAAATTACTTTCCCGCTTCACCTATTAAAAGTTAAATACAAAGTTCTTAACCCTATATCCCTTCTTGTCTGTAATCTCAAAATTCAAGGCCCTTAAAAGTGCACCTTTAAGCCCCGTAATATCTCACTTAGGACAATATCTAAAATATGAGGGGGTATTTCTTTGCAATTTAATACACCTTACATTTTCTATTTTGATATTCTTTATTTCACTTATGGTTGAATTAAATTGTTTTAATTTGAAATATAGTCCCATGTTTTATTGGAGAAGCATGTATTCTCTATCCATAACCCTTCTCACATACAACATTTATGCTATATTTCTCATTATTGACATGCTTATAATCAAAACTATTCTCAACAACATATTGTACTAGAGCTTGTCTAAACGCATTCTTCGAATTAAATAACATACCAACCTTTAATCAATTGGCCTTAACATATCATTATGTTCATTAAATTACAGGAACTTAGGCCTTCTTCTCCCTTCTTCATTTGAATTGGCATCCAAGCTCCTAAGCTCATCTGAATCTTCATATATTGAATATGTATGTATATCTCATATACATACAGATTTGTTGGGACATAATCTACACCACCATAAACAGCCTTATTCACAGCCTCTTCACCATCTACCTCATCAAATATATCATCAGAATTGGTTGAACTAAAATCATCAAAGTCTCTAACTTCTCCTTCCTCACCCTTATATGTTTGATCATCAAATTCACTAGCCTTACCCTCATTTGTGTCAAGATGTTTAACATCTCTAAAACTAGGTTGATCACTCTCTACAACCTCATAATCAACTTATTCACTCTGATCGTCTAAACACCCTTTGTTATGTCTCAATAAGGAATGCACAACATTATTCAAAAATACCTCCATAATCTCATAACCTTTCTTTTCAATTAAATTAATCATGTTGAAGATTTAAGCCTCACTTCTTAAGTCTCTTAATGTCATCCTCAAAAAGCTCCTGTGGAAATTTATAATTAAAAACTTCAACCTCTTTATAGCCCAAGTCCTTTAATGTGCATATGAATTGGAATGTCGTCGAATGATCCAGCTCGACTATAAAATTATATATTTCTCCTCCTTCATAATCTATGATAGAGGTAAATTTGAAGGTCCCACCATGCTAAAACTAAAACTCAATTCTAAGCTCAACTAAATAAGGAAGACAAACAAATAGTTAAAAATAAGTTGTAAAGTATTTAATTAAAGTTCCAATGAATCTTAAACAAATATAATTTCAAACTTAAAACATGTTTTTTAACTATAATATGCAAGAAGTAATATTAAGGTAATGTATGTTGATTTTTGTAACTTGATAAAAGCTTTAAGATTATCAATTCTATGCATAACTCACCATTATAATATACAAAGATACTTATTGGATGACATTGGCAAAAAAATTTGATACTATCATATGCTACGAACATTGATTCGAATTATTAACCTTATTGATTATGAGGTGACATTGTCCGATTAGCCATCCCTACTTGGGTTAGAGCACATATCACACAAATCGCCACAAGACCCGTTCGCATATATGAATATTGCATGTACCACTTATAAATTTTTTAGGCTACAGATTCATTTTTGCAAGGTTTAACTTTACACCCTTACTCGCGAGTGTCAATGTTAAAAAATTGACATTACAATCAATAAAAGTAGTCATAAATTCCTTGTTAATATGACAGAATCAATTAATAAAAGTGAAGTAGATGGGTTAGGTTGCTCTTATATCCAATAATCAATATTTTGCTTAATCGTGTGAAAATCACTTAAAGTACAGCACTTAACAATCATTTCACTACATCACAAAGTTAAATGACTACAAGCTATTTCAGCCTAGGAATCATCTATCAATGCAAAAAAGTTGTCATTTTTTTATTGGCTACTCGAGAAAATAGAAAAATATGACTGTTAAAAAAGAAAAGGAAAGGATTAACTGATTAAGGCTAAGAAATTGCACAAATAGATTCATCGGAACAGGCTACCTATGTTAACATTAGTGTATAAGCTTGGAAATACAAGTACAAACAAGGGCAACCGTCTATGAACACTTGGTGGAAAAACAAAGCAAGACATAAATTTTTATGTCCTTTTTGCATTTTGAAATATGATAGTGGTCAAGTTAATCTTAAAGCATTCATCTAAAATCGTGGGTTGAGTTTAAAGTCACTGAAGTCGTCACAGGAATTTATATATGCTTACCGGTGGTAAAAGAGAGAAACATTTTGGAGTTTGGACTCATTTTGTCTATGTATATCTAAAATCGATTGGAGATGCTATAACAAAAGCATGCAATGCCAATTATTACAGAATTCTTGAAAATGAAAACATTCGATACGATCCATTTTCCTCGCTCTGGCGCTCTGCACAAGTTGACTAGGTTATTGCGAGGCAACAGATGATTGCAAACTGAAGACTAGCTTTAGAAGATGTAAAGGAAAAGACATGAATGAAACTGTAGGAAATTGACTGACAACGTTTTGCATCAAGGCTGAGAAAAAAAATGGATGACAGCAATTAAAACAACCAACAGATTCAGAGCCAAGAATTGTCAAAAGCTGCAGATGTAATAGCTTGAGCAAACTCCTGAAAGTTTATGCAACCATCTCCGTCTGTGTCGGCCTCCTTTATCATACCCGTCAACTCCTCCGCCGTCAAAGCATGTCCCAACTTGGCCATCGAATGCGCCAACTCTGCCGGAGTTATGTATCCGTTGCCGTCCCGGTCAAACATCTTGAATATCTTCTTCAACTGGTCCTCCGTGTACGGGCACTTTGCTTGCACAAGGTCTGGCTCCACAAGTGCTATGAACTCCGAGAACTCTATCAGGCCATTGCTGTTTGTGTCTGCCTTTTGAATCAATGCCTCGAGTTGGTCTTCGCTCGGTTTCAGACCCAGTGATCGGAGGAGTGACCCCAGCTCCAGTTGCGTCAAACTACCGTCTTTGTTCCGGTCGAATGACCGGAAAATTTCACGTAGTTCGGCTAGCTGTTCGTCGTCGAGTTTCAGAGGATCTTTGGCGCTCATCCTTGGTCTCTTACTGATTTTCCTCTGAATGAAATCTGGTCAAAATTAAGCCTTGCTAAAACCTTCGATTAACGAAAATCGATCATTACCTGCAATTTTCTCCCATCTTCAAAATTACCCACATAATGATCCGTAGAGAATATCTTCTGAATCCTGGATTTTGTCACTTAGAAGCTGTTCTTGATCTAGAATCTGAAACAAATTCTTTGTATCAGACTCCAAATGGCAACAAATATCCTTGCCTTTTGTTCTTTTCCTATATATGTCTCCGAATACCGGATTCTCCAGAATCAACCCACCTACAACACAGCCAAAATGGATTCTGAACTTGTTTCGAAATCATCTACAAGAACCGTTTTCCTAAACCCAAAAAAAAAAGAGATTTCACAATCATCGTCACAAGTTGACCCGCCATCAGGTTCCCCACGTATCTTGTGCGTTGGTTTGGAAAATTCAAGCCTATGAACTCGTTCCGGAGCTGCAATATCGGATCTGTGGGATGATATTGATACGTGCATAACAGTGATTAGTAGGATTTGACAGACCTTATCATCAATGACCTCAAACATTAGACGACATTTGATTAAACTAATTGTACGTATAGGCATAGGACATGGTCAAATTTCAGTTTCATGGATTAGGAAACTGAAAACGTGGCAAAGACATGGGATTTGTCTCTAATGTGCGTATAGTAGTTGCCTAAGACTTATAAGCCAATAAATAAATATATTCTATGAATAAATGCACCCAGCCCATTATAGTTAATTAAATTAAGGTACCGACTGACCAACATATTAAATTCTGTTCTAACATTTTACTGCAACTTACCTTAGCTGCAAGCTATTTTCTCTCACAATCCCCCTCAAACTCAGGGAGATAATTTTCCACTCTGAGTTTGTGACGCTGATCTATGAATCGTAAATGTGGTACTGATTTTGTGAATACATCATTAAGTTGATCTTGTGAAGGAACATGATAGACAACTACTCCCTCCGATTCATAATAAGTGTCATTTTAAAAAAACGTACGCTTATTAAGAAAGTTAATGAAATTATAGATATACCCTTGTTAATACTCTCATAAAATTACCTCGTGACCCCCGTTTTGTGATCTGTGTAATTCAGATGAGAGAGAAATTAAAGGTTAATTTTGGAAGTAAAATTATAAACATGCATACAAAGTCAAGAATGACATTTATTTTGAATAATTAAAATGTATCTAAAACGACACTTATTATGAATCGGAGGGAGTAAAATATATTATGGTGCTGGATTGTAGGGAGCAAGATCTCAAGTGGGCATTTATTTATGTTCCTTAATTTAAGGGACTTAATTATAATATAATCTTGAGCTACAAAATAGGTAACATAATTATAAAAAAGATCCAAGAAAAATGGAGAATGGGATCACATGAATCACACAATTAAAAAAAAAGGAAGTTGGGACCACAAATTAATATTCATAAATAAGATGTCTCTTCTGCATACCTCAAAAGGACGCTCTTGAAATTGACAAGCCCTAGGGCATTGATAGTACAGTAGAAGAAGAGAGAGTCTAAGGAATTAAAAAAAAGAAAAGAAAAAAGATGAAGAAGAAGAGGAAGAAAGCAAAGAGCTCTGTGATCGTGTGGGCTTGGTGCTAAGAAAGGGTTTGTTAGGTTAGGTGCATAAGGACAAAGCCCCAATGTCAGTGGAGTGAGATGTTATTAAACAGTAGCTGTGAGGGCCCTGTGGCTTTTTTTACTGTCACATGTTGCGCATAAGACATAGTAGAGATTGGGTCCCCCCCTTAATTCACGGTAATATTTTGAAATTAGCAAAACCAAAAAAACCGGTCTAGACTTTGAAATTAGTCTCTTTAAAACTTTTTTTAATTTAAAAGATATAAATAATAATAATAACAACATTCCAATCAAAACCATTAATTAATAAAGAAACTGTTTTTAATAAACTCACAAAAAATTAAAAATACGGTTAAAAAAAGATATAAACACGTGTAATACGTAACCGGACCTTAATTACGTATCTTAAATCGAACGTGAAAGGAAAATAAATGAAGAAGTGCGAAAAATTCATGATTTCAGAAGAAGGGGAAGGAGAAGGAGTCATCGACCTCTCTTGCTAGAATAATAAATTGGCTATTGCTTTCATAATTTCAAACGAACTTTTCGAAACTGAAACAAATGTGAATTCACTGCCGCCTTCACGAGATCTGCTCACCAGAATGTGTTAAAGTCTTTCTACAGTTTTCTCAAAACGTGAAGCTCTGAATGAGTCAGAGTATCTTTACGTTCACGATTTGCTACAACAACTACAAAAGGCCTTAACATTCTTTATATAACGTTCATATTAAGCCTCCTCATGAAAGGCTCAATATAGGTCCGGTTTGATAATAAATTAGGTTAATGGATAGGGATGATAATAAATTAGGTCAAGTTGAATTTATGGTTAATTTGGTTTAATTTGATTTTTTTTCTATAGGTGGTATAAGTTTAAGTTCTTCCAAAATAATGTCATTTTAATATAATTAATTAAATTAAACTTGACTTATTCAAATTTTGGATTGTTAATTTTAATCTAGATCGAATCAAATCAAAATTATCTTTTATAACATTAATTTTGAATTACAGTAAAAAATTATGATTTACATCAACTTTGAAGAAATTAATTGAATAGGAGTGAAAAATATGTTAAATTTTACAATAAATTTGTCGAATAATTTTATTTTTAATTTTATTAAATAATTTATGCATCGATGTCATAATAAATGTGTAATTTCATCTTTTTACTTAAATGGAATTTAGGGTTTCTAACTTAATAAATTCATAATTTATGGGATAGTTACCCAATACATTTTCATAATTATTCATAAATTATTTATCAAATTAAAAAAAGTCAGTATTTTACAATTGGTCTCACTTTTTTCTTTTAAATAAAATTCAACTGTCTCTTTAAACAAAACCTTATTCATAATTTAAAAATTTTATTCGATGGATTTAATTAAACACAAGTAAAGTAAAAAGACCTATTATGTTAGTAGTTGTGGAAGCAATGAAATCAAAACCACACAAAGAATTTTTATGTGGGAAACCTGAGTGCCGGGAGAAAAACCCACGAGATGAAGAGAGCCTGAAAATATGCACTATGTCGAGAAAAAAAAATACAATTGTTTTCTCTCTCACACAAACCCTATGATTAATGAAGAGTATACCAATATGATGTTTCAAATGACCCCCACGAGGTGTTTATATAGTAGTATAACCCTATGGTAGAAATCTTACACAGAATAGGAATTTGAAATAGTGTCAAATAAAGAAAGAAAAAATCTACACAAAATAGGAATCTACATAATGTAGAAGTCTTGATAGCTTAGGTCATTATCCCAACAAATCTCCATCTTGACACAAGACTGAAAGCAAGAACTCACTTCGCCGTAAACCCCAAAGGGTGTTCAAGTATCAAGAATATCGGCTAAGTCTAGGCAATGCTTGAACTTAGTAATAGGTAGTGGCTTGGTGAACATGTCAGCGGGGTGCTTAGCGATGTGAACATTCTCAACAATAACTTTACCTGAGTCAATAATATCCCAAACGAAGTGATGTCGAACGTTAATATTCTTAGCCTTAAAGTGATACTTACTATTTCTCGTGAAGTTCACGACACTTTAACTATCACAAAAGACAACAAGGACATCTTGTTGTACACCAAGCTCTTTCACTAAACCTCAAAGCCAAATAACTTCTTTCACTCCTTGAGTAGTAGCAGTATACTCCGCCTCAATGGTTGATAATGTCGCAATGGACTATAGAGAAGAATACCAACTGATAGTTGAACTATAAAGAGTAAAAACATATGATAAAAGTGACCTTCTCCGATCATAGTAAGCACCATAGTCGACATCAACATAGCCAACTACAACACCAAGATCAAAACGACTTTTGTCGAAGACCAAACTGAGCCCATTAAAACCTTTCAAGTAGCGAGGATCCACTTCACACCTTCCTAGTGCTCCTTACCAAGATTATGCATATACCTAGATACAACACTGACAGCATAGGCTAAATCTGGCCAGGTACATACCATAGCATACATTAAGCTACCAACTACACTGGAGTACGGAACACGAGATATACATTTCTCAGCTTCATTAGTAGATGGGCATTGTTCAATAGATAATTTAAAATGTGCACCCAATATAGTAGTAATAGGCTTACAGTGAGCTAAATTGAACTTGTCAAGCTTCTTTTGAATATATTTCTTTTGAGAGAGCATAAGTTTACCTGCTTGATGGTCTCAAATAATCTCCATCCCAAGAATCTTATTAGCAGCATCCAAGTCTTACATATCAAATTCACTGATAAGTTGGGCCTTCAACCTATCAACAAGAGCCTTGCTAGGGCAATCAACATGTCATCAACATAAAGTAAAAGATAGATGAAGGAACCATCAGGGAACTTTAAAAAATACACACAATTATTATAGCTACTTCTAATGTGGCCTTGCCCAATCATAAAGAGTCAAACCTTGTATACCACTTTTTTAGAGATTGCTTGAGACCATACAAAGATCTCTTAAAACGAAAAACATGATCCTCCTTTCCTTGAACCACAAAACTCTCGGGTTGATGGATGTAAATTTCTTGTTCAAGATTACCATGCAGGAATGCATTTTTCACATCCATTTGCTCAAGATCTAAGTCATGAAGAGCAGCAAAAGATAATAGTACGTGAATAGAGGTATGACGAACAACGAGAGAGAATACCTCATTGAAATCAACTCCTTCACGTTGATCAAAACCACATATAACAAATTGAGCCTTATATCTCTTGTTTTCAATACTGGGGATGCCCTCTTTAAGCTTATAAGTTCACTTGCAACTAATAGCATGCTTACCCTTAGGAAGCTTCCTAATTCCCAAGTTTCGTTCTTATGAAGACTTTAAATTGTTTACTGGATAGCACCAATCCAATTCCCAGCATCTGCACTATCAATAGCCTCAGAATAATTCTTTAGCTTAGAATAAGTGTCAACTTCTTGTGCAACAACTAAAGCATAAGCAAAGAGATCAAAATCATAGTACTTCTATCTCAGTGGCAACTAGTTATGTCTCTTAGAACGATCTCGGGCCAACACATAACTAGGTTGCACTGGCAATGTATCAACTTATACAATGACATCGATCTGAGTTTCCAAAGACTTGGAAGTAAGTGAGATTGTCTCCTTAGGGGGAGTAGCAGGGATGACGAACTCTAACTTCTCCATTGTACTAGCCTGATCATCTACGTAAGGAGAATATAACATAAGATCTTGCCCAATAAAAAATATAACATTTGAAAAACCGAAGGGAGTTAATTATTTCGCAAACTTTCCGCAAACTTATTTAGCACCAACAAAATAAAAACAAGCAGAACAGAAATAATAAAAACACCAGAAATTTGGTAACGCAGTTC